>JAQFYM010005684.1:0-12842 GCA_034694785.1 Agrenia bidenticulata
ACTCAGCGTTACGCGTTAGTATATATGGATGATTTAATGTTCATGTTTTTTTTTTCAAAATTGACAAGTGTTTACTAAATTCAATGAATGGATGAAACGTTCTAGGTTTATTCTTTTCCTACTACCAAGTTTAAAAACAAAGGAGACGTTTAACGAATAATTACCAAATTCCGATCCGCTTGAGTAAATTATCTATATCTTACCTAATTATCATTTACGATACGAGCAGAGTGGAGTCAACAAAATTTGCACAAATTGTCCAAACAGGGTTTTGAACTGATAAGCATTTTTATTCCACATTCATGTCTTAAAATGGACTATAATACTAATGAGTATCCATATCGTATCAATGAAAATGGTTTCTGATTTATAAATTTACAAACGGCCTTAGATTAGATAATTTTGTAAGGTATATAAATTGACACTATTCAGGTGTTATACTATACACCAGGCATCCACTCTGCTCCAACTTCAATCTTTATTTTGATTCAGAGTGGAAACGTTACTATAAGCTGTGTGAATGTACATAATTATGTCACGACATTCAGAAATTGTCAGGACAGGAGAAAAATATTTATCACCAATTAATATTGCAATTACCTGTCCAAGAAACTGTATGTAACAACTTATCTAATAGGTTTTCATACAATGCACATTTGTTTCTAAGATTACCCATAACTATTCTACTGAATCAAACAAGTTAACTACAGATTTAATTTACTTCACATGAAAAATGGAACACATGTGCTTATCCTTGCACTTATTTATACTTATCAAAATCGAAATGACATTTGACCCTTGAGGGCACAACTCACAACTCACGCACAATCAAACCTCTACACCCAGATTTCCATAATCACTCCGATGCGTCCCCCGTCTCAAGGCATTGTACTGGTAGTTGTACTTCAAAGCCTGGACTCGTGGTTGTTCCCACTGATCAATGTCATAATTAGCATGATCCATACTGCTACAACTGCTACTCGCATTTTTCTGTCTTTGCAACATATGAGTCCTACTTCCGACTGGAGGAGAGTAGTTATGAGGTTCGTACCCTCCTAAAGTCCCTGCGGCAGTAGTCCTTGCGGCTGGATTCGGATTTCGGAACCGATTCGGGACAACTGATGCTGTCACCATTGCTGGGGAAGACGGGAAACTTGGCTCTCGCTGATGATTCATATTGTACTCTTGTAAGCGGCGCTGGTAATGATGAGAATGAGGTAACGTTTGGCTGTAATGTATCTGCGGAGTGGATGCTTGGACTTGTGTGTACTGTGTTTGTGCATGGAACGGTTGGTGATGCGTTTGAATCTGAGTCTGAGTTTGTTGTGAATGGGTTCTTGGCTCTGGGGCATGTATGTCATCGTCTGATGGTGGTAGTGGGGCTTTAACTTGGAGACTGACTAGTTGACTTCCTGGTGCTTGAGAATGAGATGACAGTTTACCCCCTTTAGCTTGCTGTGATTGAAGGGCTTGCTGCTGCTGTTGGGCAGCTTTGGCTTGGATCAAAACTTGCATCAATTTACATTCACCGTACCCTTGGATGCCTTTCTGGTTGTCTAACTGTGATTGAGATTGCGATCTCTGATTGAAGTAAGTGGATGGAGTTCTGGAAGAGCCTTTTGAGGACGCCGCAACCCCCTGCTCGTCGAAATCTGCATAAGTGGTGCTATCAGTACGGCTCGTCACGCCTTCTTCTTTTAGTTGGCTTATGTACATTATTATCGTTCCACAGTAGGCCATCATGAATGCGAGGAATACGCTGCTCATGAGAATGTGCGTCGTGTCAACGGTGAATCCAAAATTTCGAATCCCGTACTCGTCATACACGGCTCCCATCGGAGAGAGAATTATGAGGTTGAAGACAAAGGCAAAGGTCTCAAGGGTTATGAATATCCCTCCAGTCCATCCTAGGAGTTTCGGATTTTTCTAAGAATATGTAAATTTATTTGTGGATTTGTGTATTACAAGTCGAATTTCAGAATGTGCCTTTTTTTCGAAAAAAACTTTACCTGTTCAGTAGCTCGGAAAATAAGGCAGCCTAGTATCAAAAGTACGAAGAAATATGTTGCTATTGTCACACCACCAAGAAGCTCTTTTCTCTGGTTATAAAAGGTTTAAAAATCTTCGGTTATAATTTGTATTAACTTTAGACAGAATAATCTACTGTTTAATGTTTATGCATGGCTTCACGTACGTTATCTTCTCTGACGTATGTTGAAATCCGATATGCTCGAAAGGTAGTTCCAGCAAATAGAACAAGGGTGACGAACTATTGGAAAAGCAAATTAAGTTACAAAATGTCCCATAAACTTGTACCATAGACTGTCATAAAGTCCTCGAGCTGGATATGATCGAACCATAAAGTTGTCGACTTTGGTCGATGAAGCCTGCCTTGATAGCCTTGATTGTGATTTTACTGTGTGGATCTTTGATCGTTTCGTATCTATCTAAAGCAGAAGTTTTAACCGAAAGTGTAAGTTAGCGATAGTGACTTTTAAATCTGCTACAGTAAATATTCTGCCGAGATTATTCATCCATTGATTATAAAAAGGATTTCCAAACTAAATAGTTAAAAGGGATTTTTGCATTTCTTACAAATCTGGTCCAATGAACTTTTAAACTTATAAAATTAGTATTTATAAAATATGCTTAAAAAGGGTAATTTTTAAATAATACAAACGACTATTTGCAACTTACCATAAATCTTTTTTTTTTTTTAGATTATTTTGTATTTGCAGCGACCAAGTTGGAAAACTTCATGCTTCATCGACCAAAGTGTACAACTTTAAGACAATATCATGGGGCCTTTCCTAAAGACGATCTAGAGCTTTTTGGGCAAAACTTTCAAAAGTAGTTTGATTTTAATTCAAATAAATTAAAAGAGCTAACTAAAATATCCCATATCCATCAAACTTTCATGCTCGGTGAACTGGTCTATCTTCCAAAATGTTTTTTTTTTAATGCATACCCCCAAGTAAACAAGAATGAGGACCCTCTCGGGCTTTCCTACGAGTTTACAACCTAGCAAGGGCACAATTTATCTTAAAATCTTTGCTATTACATAAATAGTCTTATCTCCAGCTCTGAAGAACCCCCTGGGATCATAAAACCGAGTACTAAGACTTTATAATTATACCCCTCATGCTCCTTGTTAAGAGCTACAAGCTCATTTTTCCTCTGCCCGATCAATATCTTGATACTTTATGGGCATAAACAGCATAAAGCGGTTCTTTTTCGACCTTATACTTCCGTTACGTGGCCAGAACATGGCATTTTTATATGATTACTTTCTCAAAAATCTTCTCATCTTTTCGCAATGTGCTATTATCATTATTTAAACTAAATTGCTCATAGCAGTTGTGTGTGGAGTTTCCACTTTCCAACTTACAATATGTAGGCTAGCTCCAAAGTAGACGATCCCTCTCCGTGTTATGCAAACTCCCCAGCTACAGCACATTTTGCCTTCCAAGCAAGGTGTCCAAAATGCCTCCGAAAAATAAAACTCTTGGAAACGATGAGACCCGCGTGTGTGTGTCTTATAACGTTCTTAAAGACCAAGACTGCTGTAGACAATTCACAATTATTTCAAACTCTTATCAAAAAACCTTCGAAACTCATCACGTTATCCCCAGCCAAGCCCATAAATAATGAACACGGACAGACAGCCATGCAGCCATCCGAGGGGTTCTCAAAGGGTAGCAATGCAATTTATAATTACACTTTGGGCACAGGTGGCTGGCTATAACTTAGCTTCACACTTACAAGACACACATCCACACTCTTTATTTTTAAAGTTCTTTCCCCTCGTACAACCTAAGCTATGCCTGTACGTGTGCACACATTTCACTTCACCAGGTAGGGTCAGTCAATACTACCCCTCATTCTTATAATCCACGCACTCTGAAAGTGGGAGGTTAATAAATCAAACATAACCGAAATGCCCGGAACAACTTCTTTTGGGTAAAAATAATTAAAACTCCGGCAGGTTGACTTTCACTTTTTTTTTAAAGAAAGTCCGACTGACCGAGACATGCAATACAATCACCGCACTAAATGACGAGCTACCACTTCTACCCTTGAAACTTGAAACCAAATAGTAGAAAGACGATGTCGATAGGATTCTTTCCTCAGAACGCACTCCATGTAAACGGTAGAAGGTTACAGGTATTCACTAATTTATAATCTACCCTGGGTAGTTCATACCAGGTTCGGGAATCGGCTTAACAGAGCTACGCGACTACTCTTAACTTCTGTCAACCTAACTGCCATCAATACCCAAGAAATCTGAATAAAAACCGTAGAAGACTTCAGTTTTAGAGCTGCCGTATCGTAAAGGATATAAATATAAGAGAACCCTTCGGGTTCAACATTGATGTGGTTTGACTATGGCTTGGCTTTGGGGCTTTGTCCGTATTTTGCATTGCATGCTCTGGTTCTCGCCAGTTCCTGGCGACGAGTTTACTTGACATGACTTTGATTCCCTGGCTTTACTACATTGACTTGTACTTCTCGAGGACCAATATTAGGCAAGTTTGTTTCTAAACTCCTTTACGACTACAACCACCAAGTATTTATATGAGGAGACCATTAATCCATAAGAGAGTTAGGACTGCTTAAGTCCTAAATAGCAGCCTAATTCCACTCGAATCGGTCGTGGCTTGTGTGCATAGGGAAAGTGGGGGTGTTAAAGACTAAATTGTGAATTGGGGTTAGAGTCAATCGTTCCACCTCTCTGGGTGTTCCAGGCCATTTTAAAACTGATTCAATAACTGCAAATAAAGTCATTCCTATGACATCCTAACCTCATACTCACTCACCCCTCCGGGTCCGTACTTTATGTGCAAGGCTTCCATTAAATTCTCAATCTTTAGCCCAGAGTATGTAAGGATTGCAATTGGGGGAATACAATTACCGGATTTTAATCAGGCTCTTGAAAAATTCTTCCAAAGGTAATTAGAATAGTGTAGGCCGTATGAAGCCCAGGGTGGAAAGTTGTTCTCATGGAACTGGGCACATAACACAACAAAGATCGCATGCATGCATGCCACAGGTTCAACTCGACCAATACAGCTGCCTAATCACTCTATACTATGGGCTAAAGCGTTTAGGGGAGAAAATTGATATGCTTGTATGTATGTTTGTACGTATGCACACGTTCAATATGAGCCACAATATACTCAAGGACTTGCAGGGTGGAAGAATCTGAAACCGAAATCCAGGTAATAAGTCCGAGAAAAGGTCGGCATTTTGTTTTACTTTCCACCTCCAAAGGTTGAAAATCCTAAGAAGCTGAGTAATTCTCATTTTATACGAGCCCCACTGCATAATACCCGTTTCTTGCATACGACTCTCTCTCTCTCTTGTCTACATAGGTAAATAGTGTGTTTGGGTATTTATGGTATGGTCACAAATGACCGACTCGAGAGTTGGGCTAATGGGTCTTCCCATTTGCAAATTAAATCTGACTCTCTGTAAGCTTTGAGGGGCTAATGGTTTTGGATTCGGTAGACAGAGTTCTTCATCTCATGGCATAGACGAATATGACTTGTAAATAAATCCGAAGGGGGCTTTGGGTGGAACAAGATTGATGTGAAAATGATATCCGGGTAGTATAAGGTCGTAGATCATTATCCCGAATCTTGCTTGTGCATATGTAATTAGCTAGAGAGAGGAAATTTCGAGACCAAGTCCAAGTTCACCTTTTGTGATTCATATGTACGGCGGGTTGTGTCGTATTTTTAATTACAAATATTCTCTCAGCAAAGTATTTCTGTAATTACATATAGAACGAAAATATTTTTTTTGGTTCAATACAGTTTGCAATAAGGTGCTCTGAAAGGAGTAGCAATATTATAATGTGCAGACATGTATAATTATGTTTAAAATACAGGAGAGGCTGAATTCGTGAATGAATCTGCATGATTCAAATATATAGAGTTAAATATTACCAGAATTCTTCAGCAACTCTGTGGCTGCGTTATGCATTTCATTGCATAATCATCTCCGAGGATTGACTTTTACGAATACTAAATATATTACATGTGCTTTTGCCCTCGTATATATAATTAAAATCGCTTTATCATCAAAGCTGTACAACATTTTATGCATATATGGTACTCTGAAAAAGCTCACACAATAAAACTAGACGAGGTCTAAACATAAGATAGCTTTACTCGGATTCTATCATTTAATGATAGACGAATGATCCTTGTATGATCAATGTTTAATTTTAGAGCACCTTTCAGCACCTTAGAATTATTTTTACAATCTTGGTGAGATCTCTAGCTCTGGCTTTATCCGACACGTTCGATACCGCAGTCCAATCTCTAACATCCGAAAATTATACTATCAGAGGTACATTCTGCATCTGCATCAGTATAGAGATAGTTACTACTAGTGATTTTTGTGAATCTTTCAATTGGTGAACTTCATCACGGGATTAAGGGGCTACTTGGATATTTAAAGATAACACTGGAATTTTACGGATTTTCCAACGTGGGAAAACATGGGAAGTAAACCATGGGAAGTGCTTAACTGTAAGTGCTTGATAATCTAAGCTGGATTATTGAACTGGTAGGGTTCTTTTACAACGTCTTCATACTTTGGAGGAGGAACGCTGGCTTGCGATGGCATGGGGTACTGCGGGGGGTCAAATCCATACGCCATGTTCTCTCCCCCTTGGGGATGAGGGATGTGAACGTGGAGTTCGTGTCGGTGGGTGGGAAGGCTCCCGGAGGTCACTGCTGCATCCAGCTCGTTCACAAATTGCTGGACAATATAGAGGGTAATAATTCGAATGAGAATGCTTGTAAGGAGGAAAGAGACTTCAAAGAAGTTGTCTGCTCGTTGACGGAATGAGGAGAGGAAGTTGAAGATCAGCAACCCTAGGGGATCAAACGAGAATTTAATCAATCAAGCTGAAAATAACAATTAGTAAGTCCAATATGTGGGATTGGATTTTAATTTCCATACCTGTGAAGAACATGCAAACTCTTCTCCAGAATCTACAGAGCTTCAATGATCCTGCAGGGTCCTTCCCCTATATTAAAAGTACAAATGGTTTTTAAAAAACGTCACAGCATACTTGATGAGCTTTGAGATTGTTACAATTTGTGTTGCATTGAGTAGTCGAACTGCTGCCAATATCTGAACTCCTGTCATGATGCTTATCAGTGCAAGGAATAACCACATGAGATTCACTGTATAGACATAGACCAAAGCTTGTCTTAAAACTCTTAAAGGATGTTGAATAAAAATTGGCCAAAAATAAGCTAATCTCCTTACCAAAAGCTTTGTTTGGAATTATCATTGACGACTTCTGCTTCAGATTTTCCAGGTCAGATTTATTGTCTTCCAAATCCAAATTCAAATTTGTCTCCCGTCCAGGGTGACTCAGCTCCCCCGCATTGCTCATGGAGCTGATCCTCAGGAGACCCACGAATAATATTAAACATAGGCAAAGGGACATGCTGAACAAGATCTAGATGAAAGACACAAGAGTCAACGAAAATTAAAATGGCCCTTCAAGGATAAAGGGTTAACTATTAGCAAACATGAATTAATAAGTTGACTCCCTCACCAAGTCCACAAACGCAACAATGCGGGCTTTAGATCTGAATTTATACATGTCTCTTTCCATTGTTATGATGTCTGACGGCTGTTTGGATGAAATCTCTGGCAAAGTTTCACTTCCCGTTTATTAATTCAACCCTTTAGATCCGAAAGGGTTAATTCAAGCTCCCGAACCTCGGAAACAATGAAATAATTTGTGTTTATACAAAAGTCAGGATTTCTTCGCAGTAAGATGTAAGAACCCGAAGGGTAATATATATTCTCGCAGTTCGCAGGAGTTGTATTTAGTATAGAGGGATCGTAATTGATGTATATAAGAAGACCAAGTTGTGCTGATATTTTTTAGACTCGTAGGTTGTCGTCACTATTCTTTAGGTACGATATGAGATGTGGATGTAGTATGTGAGGTTAGACTCGTGATTTTGCTACAACCAAAGGCAATGTAGAGTTGACAGTATGTGTATACCAAATAGGATGTCTATCTAACCCTTTTGCGATCGATATTCGAGGCTGGGATTCTATTTGAGAGTACGAGAGTTATATTATATTATACCATTTCCACTTACCGCTAAACTAACGTGATTCTAGAATCCTACATCTCCTCCCTCAGATACAGTGGAGTTAGGGATCAATATTTTTAATCGATGGAATCATTTTAATAGCCTGAATCTGTAGTCGAGTAATGATGAGCATATGAAGTTTATTCAATAAGCTATTTAGATTTTTTTTATGGGTAGTTATTCATTTAATTTTATACTTTATTATTTCAAATTCAATTTCAATTTATTTCATTCATAATTATCAGATGATAAAATTCGAATCATTTGTGTTTATATAATTATACTTTTAAAAGAATATGGGATTTTTAGATCGTATTCGTAACTGCATTTTTAAAATTTACTCATATGCAAGGCATAATTATTATAACAATTTTTATTATCTGTACAGCAAAGAATGAAACAGTCATTTCTTTGCTTTATTACAGCAAAGAATTTTTTTAAGTAAAGTCCCATAGGGTTTAATTGATTGAAATGATATTATTTAAATTGATGAATTGATGAATCTTAAAAAACTGTGATTTTACTACTAATTAACATGGGTAGGACCTTCCCAGGATTCCCTTCCATCAACAGTCACCACCTCGTTATATTCTTGAGGGTCGGAAACCTGACCTTCTAGGTCTGGAATGTCAGCATTCCATATCTTAGCGGTCATTGGAATATCCAATAGCCTTATTGAGCTCGGTAATGAAATTATAGACGCGAGATAACCCTAAGAATCGATTCGCCAAATAGAGTCAGAGGAACACACCCATTAAAAAATCTTTAGGCTTGAAAGCTAAGAACTTAAATTTATTTAAAAAGAAAAATTAACATAAAAAAACAAATGTTAATACCAAATTTCTTCCATATCTACGAGGCATTCACCTGGAACAATGGAAACTCATTTTGATTAGAACAAATAAAGAGATACTAACAAGTATTTACAGCTCATTAACTTTGCTTACAATTTTTATTTTCTGGTATTGATAATTGAGACGTACAAGTGAGAAAACGTTTGAGTACAGAATTTCAATTAGTGCAAAATTATGCATAATAGTTGGATAGAAACATTTGTGCAAGCTGTATATTTCATATATAAATAGTAATTTCATATATAAGGACAAGTTTAACATACATATACTGACTGACTTGTTAACAAGTCTTCGCTCAAAGACGATGTTGCCCCCAGATTCCTTATCCTCCAGTTTTCATCACATTTCATTATAAAATAGTTCCAGTTTTAATTGATCAATAAAGAGAAGCTCTAAATAAGAACCTAAATAAATTGTTACGAACAGGTCGATGGAGTCTTTCAGAAACTATACAATATAATCAAAATATAACCTGTACGTATTGAAAAACATACTAGAAGATAAAATTAATGCTCCGACCAATTATGATTCTAAAAAATTTGCCAGATAAGCAAAAACAATAATTAATATTTAAGTTTTCGATTTTTTAATTGAATGAATAATCACTAAACTGAGACTGTAGCTTGAAGGTTGAGATTCTATGATATGCAGATCTTTGTCTAGGATATTATTTACTTCTTGACCACTTCATTGTACTCTGGCGGGGCGGAATCCTGACGTTCTTGGTTTGGAATGTAAGCATACGCCATTCCAGCGGTCATTGGAACTTGACCATTATGAGTTGGGAGAATTCCAACGGCAACAGCTTGATCCAGCTCACCAATGAATTGATGGACGACATAAATCCCGATACATCGCAACACTACACAGCCCCAAGTGAACAACGCTTCCAGTAAATTACGTGGCTTAAGACCTCCGAGGACCAACAGTACCGTGAAGATTATGGTGACAGTTCGCCAATATCTAGCCAGCTTAGTCGCTCCTAGCGCATCCTTTCCCTAAAAAAAGTTTATGAAACCGTATTTTTTTCAAATTCGAGCGATCAATTTCTGAATTTGAATTTTTCCTGAATCTTACAATCTGAGTAGCATTGACGAGCTTCACGGCAGCAATAATTTGAATGATCACGATTATCGCAGAGAGAACGAAAAGGACCCAGAACATGGCGGCTGAAAAATTAAGACAAATTTGAGTACAAAGTCCATCTACAAGGCTACGGTTTGACCTCAGATTGAGATTAAGAAAATTACCCATTGCCCCCATAGCAGCAGAAACGTCAGCTTCGTTGAGTTTTCCTTGCAGCTCCGGACTGTTAGCAATGGCCTCCTTCGTTTTACTCTGTACCTCAGGATCATCACTGTACACTGTAACCCCAATGGCTCCGAAGAAAAACACCACTGGGAGCCAAATCGACATGCTCGTAAGGACCTTTAACGCATTAAAGCGTAAAAATACATTCTCGTTTAAAATTCGCACATCTTATTATAGGTGAACAGGAAGTTTAATTTTTATCAATGTAAAATAAAATCTATACATTAAAATTAAAAGTTGATAAAAAAAGTAAGCCTTACCAAGTCCACGATCGCAATCATTCTTGCCTTCGATCGGTATCGAAATTGTTCCATCTTTCTTCTCTATCAAATCACGAAACTACTTAATAAAGTCTCCTCGAAGAGTAGAACTCCGAAACTGTCTAAAATTCCCAAAAAAAATAATAGGAAACTTAATTCAGAATTCAACTCCACACAATATTACTGGACAATGCACGGGCGACGACTGACGGGACAATGACAAGCCGCGTTGAGACAACTACAACCTCCGATTTATCGAGCATTACAAGATTAATGGACTCTTCCTATTGCCTTAAGGTTACGACACAAAAATTAATGGACTCTTCCTGTTGCCTTAAGGTTACGACACCAAAATGAATGGACCTTTCCTTTCATACTGGAAAAGTCGGAAAAAGTCCAATGATTTTGCTTCAAATAGTAAACGTTTAAGGTTAGACCGTACTCTAACCTCACTTATCGTAGGCAGAATTGATATTATTAACCTTCCCCTAACTTGCTTTAAAAACTCTTTCTGAACTTTTAACTTTTCCAAACAATTCAACTTGCCCTTTCTTACCGTATTTATTCAAACTGGAATAAGCTGATGAATGGGTGTCCTACAGTCAAATTACTTTCGTAATATTATTATAAGAACTTTATAGATATTTTATTCTAGTCTCGTCTGCAGTGTAGCCTATTGTCTATTACAGTTTTACAGTGGTCTGGAATATTTGTCTTCTCTTATCTCTTGTTTGCATGCACAATGGTCATCATGACTGATTTATTATTAAGTGTTGTAAAAACACTTTATGCGAATGGCAATGCCGTCTGTCCGTCCGTCTGTCCGTCTGTCGTTGCGATATCTCACGAACCATTCAAGATTTTTCAAATCTGTTTTCGGGAAATGATATCGGACCTTCAGGCGGAGGTCAAGTTCGTTGGTGGACCCTGTAGGCCAAAGGTAAAGGGGACTAATGTCATCCAGTGACCCAGAAAATGGACATATACCCGAAACAGTCGATACTTTACTATTTCGTTGAACGGTTTAGCCTCGATATGAATGTCCTCCTCCTACGAAACCATAAAATACCAAATACAAACCTATAGAAATCAACCAAGGGAACGAATAATATGTAACCTTGCGCAATTATAAACCGATATGACACGTCATTATAAGTGTGATGGCGACAATATTTTGTGACGTAGCAATGAATCACCCTGTCTGGTCTAAATTATGTCAAGTCGGTGGCTGGTGGGATTTAATTCAATTCAAACTCACTAATCAACGAATACTACAATCAAATATCAACAATTGTGAGCAAATCTTAAGTCTCGAAGGGTCGGTCAAAATGAACTGTTTCGAAGGGTCTGTCAAATTAGGACTGGGATCTCGAAATGTCTGTCAAATTAGGACTGGGTTCCTTCATGCAGGGATCTGCTCCTTTTTATAGGAGTAGGATGATGCACGCTTTGTCATCCGTCATTTCCTGCTTGGGTACAAAGATCAAAGTATGAAGTAACGCTTGTCAAGGTGACCGTTCATGGGTCATGACTGAAAGTCTTTGTCTGCATACATGTCACTAATATTAACTTACAACTAACATCAAGTGTTTTGACCATCTTCCTCTTGGAATGTACTTTGACCTTCCGCCTGTCTTGGGTCAAACTCTACAACAATATACGATGCTAAACTTAAATAACCTCTAAATATCATTTCTGCCACAACAATAAGTCAAGTTAACTAAATTAAGTCAGGTAACTTTTCAAATGTACGTTCAACTGTTAGGAGCACTGAAAATTTAACATAGTAGTACGGCAAGTATGTACTGCAAATTTGACTAATAATTCTAGATTCTAAGATTTGGTCAAACTGATTTGTCAATCGAACATTGAACTTATCAGATTATAGTAAAACTTTTACTTTGTATCCAATGAAATCTTCAACTTCTCTTTTATCAGTCACAAAAAAAAACGTGGATCGGATTCTGTACGATTCTGGCTGTCTACCGGACACCGTATGGAACACGTATCATCTCACTCGTAGCTACTGTTCGATATATTGGTATTGTGTGCAACAGTCCTTTTCCGTTAAAGTCAGATCAATATTATTCTCTTGGCAAAGACCTTCGGCATGGGCACTTCGGGTAACCTTCAACAAAAAACTCGGCAGAGAATCGTCTTCGTGCTCAATGTGAGATAGGTCGAGTTGGCGCAGTTATCTATTGTAAATTGTTGTTGTTGTTGTTGCCTTTATTTATCTTGCGATACAACTGTTCAGTACAAATTCAGACTGGTCTAACACAGGT
>JAQFYM010005685.1:0-12838 GCA_034694785.1 Agrenia bidenticulata
AAAAGTCATATAATCAAAATCGTTACATTTACTGCCCAAAATAATTTGGCTGATGTTTTTTCAGCTGCAAATCAGAAAAAAGTAGCTAACAACTTTAATGGGTGAAATATAGAAATTTATTTAGATACTCAAAAAACGTTAGATAGTATTAGATTAAATCAACTAAGTAAAATCGTTTATGCTTGTTTTTTTTTGGCCCAAATATAATTCTTTCTTTTCTATTGAGGCGTTTTTTTTATAAAAACATAAAGAAAAATCTTAATTATAAAAAATAAACCATGTTTACTAAATAGTACTATAAAAATGAAACATTCAAGAACAAAATAATTTTTAAAATTTGCATGTCTGCAATATTGAAAATAGTCCCGTCGAAATTCCACTATTTAAAACAGCACTTTGTCTGACCTGCAGACGACTTAAAAATGAACATTGTGTTCACTTTATAAAAAACATCAAAAAACCACCCTTTTTGTTATTTTATAAACAATGATAGATTTTATACTTAGCACTGAATAATTATATAGTCTTATTATGCATGTTATAACCCTTATTTAACACATCAAATTAAACATAAGTTCCGGTAGTTTACTGTGAAAAAGTGTATCTAATGAAAAGATGTCCACAAAATTACAATTTTTAACCGTGTTGTATTTAATCTAGATGGGTTTTTGGCACAAACGCACCTTCATCTATGTAAAAAAAATAATACGTTGTCGTACCTAGATTTAAATCGTAATCACAAAAATCTAAAAATACCACATATAATGTATCATCTAGTTGAAATGTGCATTTTACAAAAATACTAGTTATATTTTGACAATCGAACGCTAGATAAAGGTTAAAAAAGTTTATATTGCAAATTATATGATTTGTTATATCTAATATTACAGTTTTTATTATATTTTTGATTTGTTACGTAAAAAGTAGTAGTTAACAGCAAACTTTTGAAGTGCATTTAAAGAATACTATGTAAATAAACAAAAAGTACAGTATACATCTACACGTGTAATGCAAATGAGTTTTGTCGGGTTTTTGTGTTTCTCTCAAAGCACAGCGTTTAAACTAAAGATAAAAAATTTTACGATTTTTATGTACATAAGGCCCCAGTTTGAATTACTGAAATACTCATAATTTTTAATAAAGACATTTACAAAAAAAATAGCCCATATAATGTAATATTATATCATAAAGCAGAATATCAGGACTGAAAATTTTTTCTGATATATACCGTAAAGTCATGATAATAAAACCACAATCAAAAAAAAATTGACATGACAAAAATCTTTACTTTTTTATTTTGACGGTTCTTGACACGAATTTTTATTAAATAAATTGCCCTTATTATTGAGACTTTACGGTAATACTAATGTATGCATTGATTTATGCGTGGATAGCAAAAAATGACTAAAACAGTTTATATTTTACATCCTTACTGTAAATTTTCTAGGCAAAGTCGAAAAGAATGCCGTGTGCCATAACCGCATGAATTTAGTAAAAGCAAAATAAAAATGAACGTATTTATTATTTTAGAGTTGCAAACTTTCATATGTATTTTTTACACTCTAAAATATAAAATACATAAAAAATGTAATTCTACGATGTTGATACTTGGAGTCATGCACTGAACCGGAACTAACTGCACCGGACCGAACCGCGGTCCGAATTAATACGGTCCGCTTTCTTGATTCACAAAGATAATAAAACTTTTGCTACTAACGGAAAATACAGCATTTTAGTCTATAACTTCAACAGCAGAAAGTTTTGGGTAGTCATTTTTTTGGCAGTTAATCTGATAGCATGTGGTTTTACATTGAAACGCTTGAAAAATTACCTCATATATAAAAAAGTTAATAAAATAATATTAATTGTTTTCTTAGCTCCCACTGAAATAATGACGCATATATGCGTCATAAGGAATTTGTCATTTTTTGAGTTTTGACGCATATATGCGTAATAAGAGAAATGCACGACTGTAAGTTTTGACGCACATTTTTTTGTGTGTGAAAGCTTAATTTAATACTTTTTTTTTATAGTTTATCATCATTCTTTTTTTGTTTGTCCCAACAGTAATGATAAAAATAAAACTCCAACTTAGATGAGGCCGCAGATATGCAAAAAGAGTAGATGCTTTGTTTTATTTTTGTAAAGCATAGTGTTTAAACAAAAATCGAAGATTGTATATTTAAGATAATAGATTTAAGACTCAAATATAATTAATATCAATTTAGTAAGTGATAGAAATAGGATAAAAAATATAAAAAAGGGTAAAACAACAAAAAAACTATACATTGCAACTGCATCATATAAAAAAGGGTAAACCTATAAATAGTAATATAACAAGTAAAAAATAAAAATCAAGTAATTTAAATATCACGACTTTCATATATTCGATTCTTTGACGGATCATTAAACCTATATAGTCATACAAATGATTTATTTCTTTTATGCTTAATAGGTTTCATGATATAACTAATGTTTATAGTATAAACTTGCAATTTTTCCATACACAATGTCAATAAATACTAGTATAAAAAAACTATCTTTTTTATATAATGATGACTCATAGATTTACATTGGTAACATACAATAATTTTGTATACTCATGATATTCCTATGTGTTAAAAAAGAATATTAAACTAAATTCTTATTTATCAATAATATAAAATATTGGTACGGCCATTTCTGTGGATATAATAGACTTACATTACGGTGTATATAGTATTATCAGTTAATTAGCAAGGTCATGGGTTTTTATCAATTTTAAGATAAACATTACCAAATAGCTACCAATTGAAAATAAGCTATGGGGATCGGCTAAAAATATAAAGCATATAAGTTAAACAATCTAAATATTTACTTTCTATGATTGTAAATAATCATTTTGTTTTATAACGTTTCGTCATCACTCATTAGAGTTTAAAAAATACAAATGGAAATAAACTAGTTCAGTGATATTCTAACGAATATTTGAAGTATCATTTTGTCTTGATTTTCTCGTATTAAATCCCATATACTTTTAACGACTGGGTTTCTATATATTTGTCTTTTTAAAAATATGTATAGAAATTTAATATCCGTATGTAGTTCTTATGATTTTTTTGTATAAATAAATGGCATATAATAACAATGATTTATATTCTATAACTCTATATCTGCTCTCTACCTTCTTTGTCTTACAAGGATTTCTTTGATAGAAAGATTAAAGGTCGCAAGCAAAAAAAAAATCTTGATAAATGATACTCGTATGCATACACTATTTTTCTTCTATCGCCATGTACTGTATTATAAAACAATTTTTTATTTTCATTTATGACGCATATATGCGTCATATAGACAAAAAAAAGGTGGATAAATTAAGTCTATCTTCGGCTAAATAAGATGATCAATAAATGACCAACGCAAAAATTCGACATATTTAAGTGGGAGTTAATATAAATTTCATCCTAAAAAAGTCTTTTTCTTGACGCCTAAAAGCCATATAAAAAAAATCGAAATATATTTGCTGTTTTTTTTTTTGTTTTTTTTTTGGTGCATTACGTTTATTAGTTTATTTTTAAATTTTAAATTAATTAATAAATTTATTTTTTATTTGTCCTCTTTCCTCCCTTATTTATTGCTAAAAAATGATTTCCTTACAGGAAAAAAGTATTTTTAGCGGCATGCAACTACATTAAAAATCTAAACACAATAAAGTAATAATGTTTCCTAGCTTTTCGTATACAAAATAAGGAAAAAAAAATTGTGGAAGCGGTTTACGTAAAAACCAGCGCATATCCAAGCTTTGTAAAAAATACGTAAAGTATAGCACAAAAAGATGTCGTTTAATAAAAATTAAAAAAATTACATCTTTTTTAAGTCAACTACTTAAAAGAGTAAAAAAAATATGCAGAAACGTTAGCTTAAGTATATTATTTTTATCTGAAAAAGCGTGTAAAATCTATAAAATATGTTTTTTTTTGTATAAATTTATAGCCAACGCGGTAATAAATTGTTTAAAAGCAGCAATCGTCTTTTGGTGTAGATATTAGATTTAGTTTTTACGCCGCGATAAAAAAATAGAAATTACAGCAAAAAAAGGTTTTTTTACATCTAACTGTTTAATTTATGCCTTATTTGCATTTGTTACAGATTTTTTTAGTTAATGTAACCAACATACGGGTTTTTGGCAAAAACGTTTTTTTTCGTGCGTAAAGTATACAGATGGCAGTTTTATTTGTGTATTTTAATCTATGTACCTATTTGGGCCTTACGGTTCCCTTGATAGTTATTGTATTCATATTATATTAAACTGTAAAAGTTTATGTTTTCTAATCTGACGTAAACAACTTTTATTCACAAAATGCAAATTTTTTGTTTTTTTTTTTTATCTAAAAAATTTAAAGTAAATAAAACGTTTCAGCAACACATAAAATCAAGTCATTGTATATTTTAGTGTATTTTATACTATTTTATATTTGTTTTGTACATATCTAGAGATGCGCACAATTTCTTTATTTAGTAAATAGCGTTGTGTTAACAAAAAACATCGTTTTATAACAAAAAAAAAAGAAAAAAAACATAGTAAGTGCATTATTTTTAACTAAAAGAATTAAACAATGACTAATTTTTGTAACAAATTATATACGGCTCTGTGATTTTACAATACAGTATTATAGATATACCAATACTTCTGATTAGTCTTTTTGTATCTATTGTAAGCGATATAAAATTTCGCATTGATTACAAGTAGTTAAGATTTAAAGAAGATATGTAAATGTCGGGCGGCTTTGTTGATATAAAAAAATTAACTTTATATAAAATTATATATGTTTTTAACCTTTTTAAAGTTTATTGTAAATTTTGAAAAAAGTAAACAGTCACTTTTGAAAGATAGTCATTTTATTTTTTCTACATTAATTTACTATCGCCACGTATTTCATATATTTTTTTTGTGTTGTGGTAAATTCTACGCATAGTCATTTGTATTCTTTTTTTATTTAAAATGTGTTGCTGCGTTAAAAAAATTTATTAAAAAAATAGAAATGCATTATGTGGCAAAAGCATCAATTTGCCATAGATTTGATGCTTTGCACTAAGCAAAAAAAAATCGGTTATATACTCGAAAATAAAAATATTTAAAAATATAAGATTACTATTATCAACAAAAAAACGTTAATAAAATTTTATCGTACATAAAATAAAACCAGTTTTTACGTAAATCTATTCTTAGGCATGTAAACGTTCTATCTGGTTTAAAAAACATTTTTATACTTGACATCTAAAATCCAAAAAAAATATGGTAAACCTGTAACTGTTGACAACTGCCTTGTATATAAAATGCTTAACTCTGCATAATTTTACAGAAAATACTACAACCTGGCAGATTTTTTCTATGAAATAGGTTACCACGGTAAAAAAAGCCCCAGAACTGTACGCTAGACGTTTGTAGCTTATACCAGTGCAAAATTATAGATTTTTGCTATTTTTTTTCAATATATTTATTCTATTTTATTGTTAAAATAATTTTTTATAAATATATATTTCGTGTAAGAAGAGGTTTCACAACTTTTACAATACATTACAAACAAACAATAGCAAAATAAAGATAAATAAAAAGCATATACTGCCATTTTAGACGTGTTTTACTATTTATTAAGCTTTCAAATACAGTACTTTTTTAATGCGGACTTTTTTTAGTGTTAAAAAACAAAAAAATAACGAAATGAACACGATTTTTGAAACTCCTTGATGATCATCAGTATAAAATAAGTTTTTTAGCCGTTAGAATCTTTTTTGTTGATGAAATTCCTACAAAGGTTAACTTAATACATAATAACACTATAAAAATATAGAAAATGTTAACAAACCATATCTTTCTGAGTAAAGTTATAAAAAAATGCATTTCGACAAAAAAAAATTAAAAGCGTTATAATACAAAAAATCTTGCTTCTAAAGTATATTATTTGTTAATTCTTTAACATATAATGAATCGATGTCGGAAGCAGTATAGATATTGTGCATTGCAAACAGAAATAAATAGCAAAAATCACGCAAATATATATATGACAGTATATTTAAAAGTTCACAAGATTTTGATATTCCTGCTACAATTTTTAAGAAAAATACAAGTTGTATAAGGCATGCATATGCAGGTCTCCCGAAAAAATAAAAGACTTAAGCAATACATGCAAAAAACACGTTAATGTTTGTGGCTGTCAATTTTTTTTTGCTTACAATATAAAAACCCTTGTAAATTATTAAATTTATAATAAAGTTGTGAATTTATTTAATGATTAAAAATATCGGAATTCGTTTATATAAGTGAAATGTTTGGTATACAAGAAAGCCCAAACCAAAAATAGTTTATTGCAAGCACACGAAGCCTTTTGTTGCGTAAAATTTCTATTTTTAATGCATATGATTAATGCAATGAATCTAAACAGCAAAATGGCTGTATCTACATTTGCAAAAGCACGTTAGATTTTAATGCTTTTATGCCTCGATGAAAAATAATTATAGGTGTTAAAAAACAAAAAAAACAAAAAGCACATTTGTATATACCTGTAATTTTTTTTTACGCTGGCAAAAAGACAACTTTAATATTATTAGCTGTTTTAATACTATATATAAAAGCAATAATACGGAACTAGTATATCTACTAGTTGCAATAAACTGCAGATCCTGATTTATGGTACGGAGTACGTGTTTTTTATTTAGTTTTAACAGATTGCTACACATCAAGTTCATATATACTAATTTATAATATTTATTATAATAAAATGCAATAAAATAAGTAGAGTTGTTGTACATAAGCTTGCAAAAATACTTGGTTTGCAACTACAGCTTCATAAAAATACTATCACTTTTTTGTTTTAATTTTCTGTAAAATATATATGTTTTTTTGTATTGCGGGCCAATAAAAGCTTTAAAATACAACAAAAATTTATAAAAATGAATATTTAAAATATTTTTTTGTTTTACCAAATATAATATAGGGTTATTGTTTGCATCAAGCTAGCAAAGTATTTTACTTTTGGTATATAAATTTCTAAAACATCATTATGTTTATCATATGAGTTTTTTAGGCAAATAAAAAATTGTAACATTTCAAAGAGAAAAAAGACCTTTGTATTTTTTGGTTTTGTTGGGTGCTTTGATTTAGGTTTGCTTTTATTCTTTTTATTTTTTATGCCTTATTTTTTTTAATTATTGTAATAATTAAATTACTGTGGAAACGACAAAATGTCTTTACAACAGTACTGTATACAATAAATAAGCCCTTTACATATTGAATTTTATTATAAAAAACACTTTTTATGTTACAAAATTCTTACACTAAATAACTTCAGTCGTGTCATTCACTTTTACCATATAATATGCAGTTTTAAAATAAAAAAAAACAATAATATTAATTGTATACTGAATAAACTCGTGTGTGTTTCTGTATAAATTTGTATTTAAGCCTAGCACAAAAAAGTCCTAACTAGATTTTACACTTATATATTTGAAATATTTTAACCAAGATCAAC
Organism: Agrenia bidenticulata; assembly: GCA_034694785.1. NCBI lineage: Eukaryota > Metazoa > Arthropoda > Collembola > Entomobryomorpha > Isotomidae > Agrenia > Agrenia bidenticulata. The sequence continues at coordinate 7,509 of JAQFYM010005685.1, forward strand.
TAATTTCTTCTTTATATTCTGGGTATTATTTTGCTTCTAATGACTAAAGACAAACAAGATTTTTTTAACATTACAAGAAACCCTTAAACTGCGAAAACATGTACCAATACAAAAAAGTTCATTATTTCTAGAGACTATAATAATAAATTATTACTAATATCGCATTTTGCAAGTGTCTTAAAAAAATTAATTAACATGTCACTTGGGTCTGATTGCGTTTCAACAATGGTTGTTACTTCCATTATAATCGTTCGGGTTGTAATAAATGCTATTGAATAATATTCACACACACATTTTTTATTTTAACTATTTTATAATGTTACTATTATGTGTAAAACTTAATTTTTTATGGTTTTTGTACTAATTGAATCGATGAGCAAATATTTTCTGTTATATTCCTATAAACTAGTAAATCAAAAAAAAGTATATTTGAAACAAGGTTTGTAAAAAACCCGGGTTTTTGCGGCTGCGCGGGTTTTTTACCGTTTCTATTAGGGATTATTGGGTTTTTAGGATTTTTCAAAAGGTTTAAATTTATTTGAAGTGTATTTTATTTTTGCAATTTTTAAATTTAAAATTGTGTAATTTAACCCTTTCAGCCTCGAAATCACATATATGTGATTTATTTTTATACCCCTAAAAGCGCAAGATCACATATATGTGATTTGACCAAAAATAAAATATCAATTAAATACGACAATATAAAACTTAACATGTAAAATTATAGTGTGAATGACCTCATAGTTAAATTATGTACGCAAATTGGAACATTATACTATCAATCTGAAACATCTTAGGCACCAAATTTCATGTTTTAGATTTTTCTTCCTCGATCGTAGGGGTTTGCAATTAAATCACATATTTGTGGCAAAAGCTGCAAGGGTTAAGTCATCAATGCCGAAGATGTTGTTGAATGATATTAAAATTGGTTGTTTATACAATGCTATAAGTTTTATATAATTGCAGCGTATTTTCTATTAGTAAAAATACGTTTTTTTTTTAAAAGACAAAATTCTATATAACGTTTTTTAGTAAAAGTATTTGGTATTGGTGTAAAGTACCAGTATTTCAGATTTGGTCTAACGAATAGACATATTTTGTGTTATGTATTTTGTATAGTTTTCAAAATGTTATGTATTTATGGTATAGTTTATTTGTTAAAGTATTTTTAAAATGTATTTAAAAAGCCGTGCACCCACTGACGGCGTCCTATACTATATTTTGCGATATATAAACGTAGATTTCTTTGCAAAAAAAGGTTTGAAGGCTATTGCATTTTTATTATTTACTATTTAAATCGTGTGCTTATGCTTCTGATTGAAAAATATCAATTGTGCTGCCAAATTTTCTTTAAATGACACAAGTTTTATTGTTTTTTGTTTTTCAAGCTGGTTTATAAACGATGAGTTTATTTTACACGTGGATTGTAAACGAAGTCAAAAACCTAAAAAATTTGGACCACTCGCAAAATTCCCCAAAAAACCGGCAACAAAACTTATGTGTTTTTAGTTTTGTGGGGTCGTTTGCAACCTTGTGTAAAACCTTAAATATATCATTGCTATATGGATTGCATCACAACGTTTTTAGCTTATTCAAGATTAAAAATTATCGACCCCTTAAACCTTTCGCCCGTTTTAATATATTTAAATTTAAGCTAAAATATAAAACAAAGTCTTTACAAGTTTAGACGCAAATAAAGGCATTTTTCTTACAAGCAAAATAATAATAGCTATGCAAAGCAAAAATAAAAAAGTAAATATGTTTCACAACAAAAGTCTATAATCAATTCGTGTAATTTTTTGTATTGTATTATTTTCTAGGCATATTACTAGCAATACCTTTGTAGTTATTATTAATGTGATATTAAACTCCATGAACAGTTTTTACTGCCTACTTTACGTTTTTACTGGATAAAATTTTATCTGGATCATTTACGTCAAACGAAGTAAGCAACAAAAAGATTTCAAAGTAAATTTTTACTCTATTTTATGTTTTAATTTCATTACATATTTTTAATTATGATTTGGTGGTAATAATGCCAAAAAAAAATCATTCTTTCTCGCAAGTAAATGCAGTTCGAGCTCAGTGACTTTTTTCTTGTTTTATATTATACCCTATCGCATATAATCACTAATATATTTTCCTTTATTTCCGTTGCGCTAACGTTCTTATATTTTAAATCATTTTCCTCCGCAACATTCGACTCCATTAATGTTCTCCTTTTAGATATTCTTCCTCTAAATTCCCACCATTCAAATATCATTCGATGCAAAATTCCCTCCATCATCCTTTTTGTGCAACTTTATTTTCTCCAAATTGCTTCCCTTCTATTAATTTGCCGCACTTTTTATATCCATAAATTGCATATTATCCTCTCAATGTCCTTTCTGCGGTAAAGGTGTACTAGTGCAAGGCGACCAATATACCCAAACGCATATTAGACATACCCGTTCTACCTAATAATATTTACTTCATCTTATGGTTGACTTTTTTTATGGTCGACGAGTAACCAAGGAGGTTACATACTAATATATCGAAACTACATCTACAAAATTAAAACACAAAGAGGAGGAGAAGTAAAGTATTGCAGATGCAGCAGTAAAACATGATAAGCGAGAATGAAAACGAATAACACAAAAGAAATCTAAATATGTATAAGACATGAACACCCGAACCATGCTGAAAAAATACAAAAAATATATTTTAAAACCACCATACAACATGGTATAGCTAGTAGACCCCGCCAGACAGCCAGCATAGTATATTATGCAGTCCTACAGGAAATATGCCAGTGTTATAACTGGAACCGAGATTTAATTTGCCGGCTTTCACACTTTGACAGTATACGCACGAATATATACAGGTGATAGGTAGACAGCAATCCAAACAGATTTATAATAACTCCCGATGAATTTAGGCCTGAAATTTTTAATCTTGTAAACAATGAACAAATACTCATCCATCACACGTTAAGAGACCGGTGAATTTTAAAAATGGGCAGAATGCAATAAAAAACTAGATTTTTTTTTTATAATAGATCAAAGTACATAATGAATGGAACTTTTAAATCATCTTTGGATGATTTTAAACAGTTAACCAAAAATCATGGCAGTTTTAATGAACAGTCATTCCCAATGATATATATATTTTTGAATAGAAAGACAGAAATCTTATATAAAAAAGTGTTAAATATATTAAATAATTATTTATTACTATATGAAATTATTCTATCCGTCCGTTATTCAAATTAACTTTGAATTTGCTGTTTAGAATTTACTCATCAGAGTAGTGTCTTAGTCCACCATACTTGGCTGTTTCTGGCATTTTAAGCAAACAATTGAGAGGAAACTAAGCAATCTGGGTCTTCATGATATGTATTGTACAAATACTTTATTTATGGAAAGTGTAGATTTTATATCAGCCTTGCCATTAATTCTGACTGATCACATAGATTATTACTGGGAGTATATAATAAATTTATGGCTAAAAACCGATAGTAGAGTAGATGAATTTTACGAATATGTTGGACGAAATTGGATTTGTAACACTCGGCCCCAATTTAGAAGGACAGTATGGAGTCATTATTTAGAAACAAGAGGCAGAACTAAATATTTGGCTGAGGGGTTTTACACTAAGCTAACCTGGACACTTAACCGAACAAATGTTATAATTTCTGATGTGATGGATGTAATAAAAGAAATACATGTTTGTAATGAAGTCGAACTCATGAGGCTTATAAATGGAGGCGAGAATATGAAAAGGAAACGTGTATCCATCGAACAGGATAACAAACTTACTCAGCTTTGGAGTTACTATAAAGATGGTGCTATAAACATTATTGATCTTTTATACGGAGCAAAAAATTCTATTAAACTTACTATCTAATACAATATAATATTATTATTTTAAACAGTGCATAAATTCCACTTCACCCGCGTAAAATATATTTTTGGGAGTTTTGGGTTTAGGTATTTTGGGTCATAACCGTACCATAGGGGGTAACACGACAAAAAGTCATAACGTCATAATGTCAAATGTAACAGAACGTCAAATACAGAAATGCAACAAAACGTCAAAAGTCAATATACGACACAATGTCAAAAAAAGATAAAACAATACAAACTATAAAAAACAAACAAACATAAAAAAAAAAGAACCCAAACAAAACGTCAAAAAATGAATGCTAAGAAAAGGCGATAAAATAATGGTTCATAAAAATAAAGATTACTAATAAGTAAATTTTTAAATGCAAGTTAAAATGCATTAGATACACAAACAAAGACGTAGAAAAAAATTGTCTGGTTGGTATGCAGTATATGCACACAAAAAAGTAATAATAGACAAAAATAAAATTCTACAAAATTTAAAATACGTATTATTTTTAAATGATGGTTTTTCTTTTTAAATCCAAACTGTACAGAAAGTATAATCACCCTAAATATTATAATCCCAAAAAATGAAAGAATTGAAAAAAATATGAAATGCAAAGGAGAACCCTGAATTAAAACCTGAAATGCAGTAAACAATTTAATTTAAGTTATATACTCTAAATGAACCTTTAAAAGTCAAAAATGTATAAAATGAGGGCAATGTGCAGGGGATGAAAGGACACAACACTTCCAAGAGAACACAGACTTAGTAGTTACAGTGATTTATAGTAGAATCATCAATTAATACCAAACTCGATTTTAAACATGCAGTATTTAGCTTTTATTTAAATTTCACAGGAGCAAAGAAGTGTGCATTTAGCAAAGGCTGTCTTATAAAATCTATGCACAAAAAGAGCATCAAGACCTCGCAAAAAGAACTTTTAACATAAAAAAATAATTTCAAATTACACTTTTAAAGCATTTCACGTATAAAACAACGTTTGCCATGAGCAAAGTCAAAGAGGTTAAACTAAAAAAAAATGAACCGATTTTAATTATTAAATTTTTTATTTGACACAGATAATAAATGTGAAGAATTAAACATTAATAGATTTGTAAACTTCAATGAAAACTTAGACGCATATACAATATCTACAACCATATATAAAATATTGCAAAATTTTAACCTTTTCTTACGACCAGAAAGCACGACTTAATTGTACAGTACGATGTTAAAAATACATTTACATCAAAAACTTACAATATTTGCTAACATATTAAACAATTTTTTTATTAGTTTTTTGCAAAATAAAGCAGGTTAACAAAATATTCTAAAAAAAAGAAAAAAAAATGTTATAAATAAAAGGTTTTGCTTAAAATGCTTTTTTATATTGGCAGTTAATTTTGATGTGCGCTGTTGTGGTTCAATATGTCCGCCGTGAGTTTTTAATGCTAAAAAGG
>JAQFYM010005686.1:0-12837 GCA_034694785.1 Agrenia bidenticulata
TAACCACTGGACATTTAAGCACAATTGGACCTGCTAATGTACGGGTTTTACGGAAAACGCGTTTTTATAAGCCCAAAAACTAAAAAATACAAAATAAATTATATAATATCGGATTGACACATAAATCGAATAAATGCATTGCTAAAAAAAATATTTTTATTTGCACTCAGGTTAAAGAAGACATTTCTTCTTTTTGTGCATAGGTTTAAAAAACTTGTTTTAGACCTAAGCTTTTAAAAAATACAACTTTGCCTGATATGTTGTAAAAAAAAGTAAGCTCTTAACTATAAACTCGACAAAGTGGAATTTAACATTGGTCTTTTTAAATACCGTAGAAAAGTGTAATTATACGCAAGTAAAAATTTACGCAAAACGGGAGCCATAAAATCATAAATGTTTAAAAAAAAGTAATGTCAAAAAAATATCTTAAATTTAAAAATAAATTAATCAATCAATATTTAATTTATATATCCACCTTTTCTCCATTCATTAATTATTGTACTTGAAGATATATTCTTTTGCATCTAGACTACTGCCGCATACAAATGAAATCTGCCTGATTACTCCTTTTATTCACTACTATTTATAATTGTTTTAAACTTATCTTTCAATTCATCCTAAATATTAACCTTCATTGTCTGGACAAGCCCATTGTAGACATATCTTGCCTGTTTATGACTGTTTTTAAAGGGGTCTTTAACTGATATATCTAAAGGCTGTAATTTGTCTGTAAGATATACAGGCAAACAAAAAAAATCGCATTTTTTTTTATGCAAGTAGTTGGGTGAATCCTCTAGATTTGTTGGAACGTAAATTGTCTATTATTAGAAGTTAACGCTTATTCTCATTCTCTTCTATATATGGTTTTATAACTCTCTTTATATATTTAACAAATAAATTATTGTTTATTTAACTGTTCGATTGTGCTGTTGCTTAAGCCTCGTTCCCAAATTTTTCTTTGCTATTCTTCCGGTTGATGCGCCCTTCGAAAAATAAAATATGATGGTAGTTATTTCCGGTCATTGTTACTGCTAGGCGAAATGTTATATTGGCGGCTTTGTTCATCGAGCTTCAAATAGACGTAATACTCTACTGCTCTTGTATATTTATCGTTTCGTTTCGTAAACGCTTTTTGTTATGCAGTTTCTTTTACGTTAAGAATAAATCAGGATCGTTTTCATAGTTTGCATTTTTTCATGGAATTATTGGTGAAAAGCTATTATTATTGCTTCATAATTTTTTAGTCCCTGCCCATTATTGGTTATCTTTCTATGAACGAGAGAGTTGTTTCAGCAAAAGCCCGTCAACGACTGTTTTAGCGTATTTAAGCTTTTTTCGGCTAGCTCGCCTCGCATAGTTATACATTTTTCCACTAGATCGTTTTCATTTCATAATTTTTTTTTTTCCCTCTCCTATGTACGTAATCCAATAGATCCTTGACCTTGTCTAGCGTTATGCTCACATCTAGTCTGTCAAACTTCGCAATTATTTTAATCCCCATTTTAATTAGCTTGTTCTCGTAACTCACCCTTTTTGTACTTCCAATCTCTCAGGTTGCTTTTCGGATACCTATAAATACCGGGCAGCCATTTGATTTAATGTAAAAAACACTGCTCTACTATTAAAAATCAGTTTCTGATTTATTTTGTATCTTTTCACAAGCAGTTGTTTAGAAATGTCGGTTTAAACATTTGCAATGTACCTGAATGCGTACTTTAAAAGGTAAAAGAACCATATAGTAAATATACGCAAATTAAGGGGGCATAAAATGCGTACATATACACTTTTTTACGATATTTAATTTTTTTTGAAAAGTAGTTTTGTACTCAGAAAAAAAAGGTGAATTTAAATTATTTTTGTAAATAAATTTTAATACCTTTAACAGGCTTTCGTTATAAAAATATATGATAAAATTTTTTGTTCGGTTTTTTCTATTTTGAAAAACTTGCAAAATATTGGATTAATTTTGTCTAAAAAAAATCTTTTTTGAAGTTTAACAGTTGCATTATATTATACTGCAGATTTTCTATATTTATTTTATGCAGTCAATGCCAAAAAAATCATGAAGTAGATGAAATTCGTATTTATTTTACACAATACTGTAAAAAGGTTGACTTTAGTCATTCTATATAGGAAACCATTTTATCTGTAAATATATATTTAAAGTGATTTTTTTATATACACTTGATATGATATAAAAACGTCAATTTAGAATCTCTGAAAATATTTTTTTATTACTTATCCGTAAATAACCTCTACAAAAAATTTTTTATTTACGGTTTATACTAAAAATTTGTGCGTTTTCCCGTAAATAAAGAGGCCTGTTTAAAATGCATAAAAAAAGAATTTCTACCAATTAAAATCCAAAAATAAAATGAAATGAAATCCTTATAAAAAGAAATCCAGATTTTAGAATTACTTTTGTTAGATAATCCTTCTTTTAGGAAAAAAAGATTGATGGATTTTTATTCTTACGTAATTTGAAAATTTTATTACACCCACTACAAAAAAGTTTTTTTAGAAAGTTTTCTGTTAGAAAGATTTTTACGTATCTGCAAAAATTCAAAAATACAATTTTTCTTACGAAACTAAACACCTAAATATTCTTTTTGGCTTTACGTGCTAGGTTTTCAAATTTTTAGAATGGAAGTGAACTCATCCACAGGAACAAGAAAAAACTACCTGCGTGAAATCCACCAGATTGCAAAAAATATCTCAAAAAATTACATTTATATAAAAAATGTCTAATTGATACACACTCAAAAACTAAAAAACAGGTAAAAGGGTTTGGAATACGGACTGTTTATGGGCTAGGGTTCGGTTATGCACAAACAAAGAAAAATTATACCAGACAAGCTTGATCATTATTTATGATATTTTTTTAAAAATATTTTTTTTCTAAAACTTTTTAGTAAATCTATTTTTTTTTGGTCAGAAAAAAGTCTGGAACCGAGTTCAGCACCTTACTTTTTTTTCCTGTGTACAATTATACGTGCAGATAAAATTAATGCGTGGAAGTATATAAAAAAATCATACATTCGTGATTTACTAAACTAGGATTTCCTACTAACAGGATTTCTTAAAAACTGCATTTTATTTATAAGTTTTAAGTAAGAAAAACAAAGACTTTTTTTATTTTGTAAAAATATTGTTTCGTAAATTCGGTTTTCTTAATATCTGGATTTCCAATTAACAAGATTTCCAAAAATCCGGATTTCCAAAATACAGGATCTCCTTAAATTATGATTTCGTAGAATACGGATTTCCTTACTGTAAAATAAAAGATACCCTACTAATAAATTTTATCTGAATGCACGTACATATATATAATAACTTTTAAACTTGGTAGTTTCAAACAACACAGGAAAAAAACATTTTGCTTCATTATTTACTATTATTTATGATAAATTTTTTGTTTCACTTTTAGAAAAGAAAATTTTAAAATATTGTTTTAGACAAAAATATACAACATAGGTTGTTGAGCCACGCTGTTTGTTTTTTCCGATTTTCTTAAGGTCAACTTACGGTACTTGTTTTGTCTGTAATATGTCATTTTTTTAAAAACAAAGGATTTATTTATAAAAAACACTATAAATATTTTATATACGGTTATTACGTCAGACATTACGCATTTCTGCCTTGTAAATTATCCAACTATGTTTTTTTTGTTTTTTTTTGCTAAAAAAAAATATTCAAAAACTGTGAAAAAGGTAACGGCATCACCCAAAACGCTAAAGGAATGTATTTAAAAATAGGTAAGCGTAAAAAAATATAGAATTATTGTAAGTAAAACATAGAATACACATTTTTTTATTCTAATGAAGTATTATTTTGGGTTTAAAAAGATTTTTTAGATTATACTAGTACTTAGGCCATGTCCGGTTTTTTATTTCTATAGGGATTTCACTATAGTGAATAATCAATTTAGAGATTTTATTTTTTTACTTTTTTCATGTTCGAAAATTTTCACTATAGAGAATTCACTATGTATTTTTTTTTTGCACAAAAAAATTGGTTAAAAGCTATTTTATACATATCTAAGTATAAAAATTGCATTTCTATATCTTATTTTTATAAATAATATTTTTTTTTTTCGATACAGTGAGCCACTATATCGAAAATTCACTATAGTAATTTTTTTTTTTGTAATTTCGAACGCGTTTTATAAATTCTCTATAACGAAAATTATCTATAGTGATTTTACTATAGTGATTTTTTTTTGGTTCGAAATTTTTTTTTGAATTCTCTATAGAGAATTTCACTATACCGAATTTTATAAAGCAATTCCGCCCCAAGAATTCTCTATAGAGAAAAAAACCGGACATGGCCTTAGTGTGCAAGTTTCTGTCAAAAAATTATACCTCTAAATTTTCTCATATAAAATGCATTTGTCCTTGTATAAATATTTACAAATACGAAAAGAAACGAGTAAAACATATAAAAACTCTGTACTTAGTATATATAAATATCTGTAAAATAAAAAGCAAACAAAATTTCATAATAGCTTTATAGATATCCATATTAAAGTTTTGAAAACAGCGATGTTTTTTCTTTTATCTTAAGTTGAAAAAAAACAGCAAAAAATATTTATACCCTTTTTGGTTATAAAAATTGTTTTTTATTATTAACTGCTATGATTTACTAAATAAGTTTGCAAACGGCAAACTTAAACTTTACAGATTCTGCCAATAGATTCTGCTAATTTACAGGGCCCTAGACGGGCTGATGAATTTTGCATCAAACGCATAAAAGAAGCCGAAAATAAGAAACTAATCAGACAGTCGTTGAAATCAACAAAAACACATTTAAAACCAATAATCCCAGAAAAAAAAAACAAATAAAAAAACCAAAAAAAGACAAAAATACATATTAGCATATGGTTGTCTGAATATGGTAGAATAACTGCAAGAGCAAGGTCAGGAGTAGGTTTAGGGTTAGGAGTAGAAGTAGGGTCACAAAATACGACAAAAAATGAGTAAAGCCTATATGACCCGGGATAGCTGTAAAGGCATGTATCTGCTCTGTTGTATGTTAGTGTATGTACTGGTTATTGTCAGATAGGCGTTTTGACTTTAAAACGAGGGTCGCGCAGAAACGTAACTTGCCGCAAAATGCAAGACGGCGCATATGATACCAAGTCCTTACCCGACACGTTTTCTTTAGTACAACACGTTGTAAAAAAGATAGTATTAGGCATTATTATTTATTCCTGTCACTTTGCGTATTTATTTTTTTATATAGCTTTTTTTCATATGGTTCGGGATCATTTTTCAATGTTTTATCGGTTGATTGAACTGACTGTGTGCTTAGTTTCTTGTTTTTGGCGTTTGTTATGCGTTTGGTGAAAATGCGCCCAGCTAGATTAACTTAATGTGTTTTTTAACTGTTTAGTAAACTTACCAGATTCTGCCAATAGATTCTGCTGATTTACAGGGCCCTAGATCGGTGGACTCAGTGACATATGTAGCGAATGGGGGCTGCCCCCCGCCGCAAAAACACGCCTTGTGTTATGGGGTTTAAACGCAGCAGAGCATCTCACTAATATATTCTTTATTATATTGTAGTTTTTTTTACAAAACAAAAATATATTTTTATTTCCAACAATTATTGGTAATAAATATTGACCCATATAATTTACGTAGACAACACGTCAAACTAGTTCTATAAATACGTAAAAATGACGTTGTTGGGGCTCTGCCAGATTGGTTTCTGTCAAAGTTATATTTTTTTATGCAGCTGTTCAGTGTTTTCAGATCTTTATCTACTTTTTTATTGTTTGCCTGCACATGGAAAGACACATTCAGTCATTTTTTATATAAAAGAGAAATAAAATTTATATTGCAACACAATAATATATTGTATTGATGACGAAACTATTTGTAAAATATTTTATTTATTTACAGGGCCTGAAATTCCGGGGGCGATTTTCATACAAACAGAGACTAAGGGGAAATAAGGTTATTTTAAAAACTGGAAAAAAAAATTCGTATATGTAAAATTAATTACTATCATATTTAGTGGAAAAAAATTCTGACTTCCTTTTTTTTCTCTAGCTACGCCACTGAGTGGCGTACCCATATTTTTTTTTTTCAGGGCTAGTCAGCGTTTATACTAAAAATAGGGGACAATAACACGATTTATAAATTGCAAAGTCTTATATATTTTTTTTGAAATTTTTTACTTTAAAAATTTTTTATATTAGAATTTTTTAAAAAAAAAATATCTGCAGAAAAAAAAGACCCCATTTTAAATTCAACCGCAATTTACTTTTTCTGTACGGGGGACAGGAACCGCCCCTTTTCTGGGTAGGCCACTGCCCCTCTAAAGTCGCCACTGCCCATAATATAAGTATAAGTGCGAAATATAACTTTTAATGCAAAATGTAATCATTCAGGTGTAAAATGCTATATGTACATCATTTTTATTTTTGTTTATAAAGTATAGAATTTTGCGTATCTTCTGTAACATTTTCATATTTTATTGCTATTTATGGTGTGATTTTTTACAATATTATATCATAAAATGATAACAGTGTCTCAATGTGTGTAAATAATATTTAGCACCGCAGATGAATACAATATATAATTCTTCTTTGAAAAACAATTATATGGTTGTTTTTTTCGTGATAGTTTACAAAAAGTATATAGAAAAAATCTATGCAAACCATGTATATATGATATACTTTAAAGACACGCTAAGGCTAACACTAGTTAATAAGCGTCATTATACACAATCAGATGTAAGTTTAGGTTATTTTAATTGTTCAAAAGGCTGATGTAATGTACATTTTGTATTTAAGTGTACAAATAATCCCATAATAACGTATTACCACAGCTAATTCCTAACAAAAAATGATACATTTTGATTTTCATTCGATATATAAAACAATTTTCTGTATGTATTTTATACGCAACAAACGCAGGAATAATTGTTTCTGACGTCTAACAAATAGAAAAGATAATAAAACATCTCTTACAGTTTAATTGATGTGTTAAGCACTTAAGATTTGTAACTCGTCTAAAATAATTTTTTACTTGCAAAACCTTCATATAAACCTTTTTTTAGCGCAAAATACTACGAATATTAAGTAAAACTTTACTACACAGGCAAAGTACTGGTTGGCGTATTTAAAGAGGTATATATTTGCCACGTAACTACTTTCATTTGTTGAACCTTTACGTAAAAGTGCATGCTGTAAAAGCGTAAGAATAACACTAAAATATACATTTATTGTTTTTTCTAGTGATATGCCATAGTCTTTTCAAAATAAACGCCAAATAAAATATTCGATAAGTTTTGTAAAGTGTATCTCCGGTAAATTGATTAAAACTCTTATTTATGAAACGCTGAATATACTTTTTGCGTTTATAAATGATGAAAAACAATCTATCTTGATTATAGTCGTATACATAATCCCGTTTTGGTTTAAATATTACAAAACTTTTTTCATCGTGTGTCATTGAAAATCTAAAGCTTCGGCTATAAGTACCATACATATTTTGCTATTCTTTAGACACATTATGTTCGATTAGGATACATTCAACATGTCATTCTCCAATTTTGGATATTTGGATATTTTAAAAATTAAAAAGTTGTTACTGGATTTTAGATAGTTTATTCTGTATTTTGTGATAGATATTATCTACTATTACTTATCTTATTTTTGTATATTTAAGGAAACAAAGTCCCATGATAAAACTATATAATGATTAATAATAAATAGACACAAGAAAATATACCAATACTGAAGCGTTCATAACATAAAGGACAAGTTTGAGTAATTATGTTCAATAATTTTTTTTTGGATTTTACATAGCACTTGTAAATGCAAAAAGCTTTTTGCCATCTCAATATATTTACACAACGCAGCTCAAACTTTCTACTGATTTAAAGATTGAGGCACAAACAATGACAAAAAAAGCACACCAAAATGAACGCGATGCGTTGTTTTTCATTTGGAGTGGCTTATGGGTTGTAAAAAACGAATACATTGTTAAAACGTATCCTAAAAAACGTCTTAAAGAATTACTAAAATCATAGCAAGTTAAGAAAAAAAATTCTTTAATGCAGTGTAAGATTGCAAAGTAATTATGTTTTATTTCAAAGCCAAAGCATACAGAATTTTTTCGTTGCTCCCTAAAAATATTTTTGATTGTATAAATTGAAGCTTTTTTTATTATTAGCGCGCAAAAAAAAAGTTACAAGTTACAATTAATTTTGATTTTTTAGTATATTTCCCTGTAGTATTGGTATTTGTAAAAGCATTTATAGACTTTCATTCTACATTAAAATGTCCTAAATTGCATGTAAGATTCGCAATTCTTATTTTAGATAGATAGAGTTTTATATGTTCAAAGACTTTTAAATTTGTAATCAATTTTTACAAATCTGTACCGATTTAACACCAGCCCGACCCGCGACCCGGTTTTCTCATTTCGCCTCGGTCGGGTTTATTTTAGTTTATAGTTAAAGCCCATATGTGTAATATATAAAAATGGATTAAATGTAAAAATTGTTTAAATTGCTTTTGTGACACAATGTGACATGAGTATAACGCAACATATTTGATCACTTCATATTGCGTCAAATACATTTGTTTAAGTACATTTTTTACTAACACTTACATGTATGGGAGTGTATCTTAGTAAGCTTACACAGAAATGCATGTTCTTATAACTTAATCCATTCTGTAAGATATGATTTACATTTTTGTAGTATTTTTCTTTATAGTAGCTAGTAAAGTTAAACACCGTCAGAATAATAATTGTACTAAAACTAAAGAGTCTTTTGCTTTTTTGGACCTTTTTGAACTATGGTTTTGTTTTGTGTAAATAGTTTTTAAAATTTGTCTGGTTGTAAAAATTTTCGCTTTTAAAATATAGAGGTCTAATCTATAATCAATAAAGAATGAATAATAAAGTGAAATATACATGCAGAAATGTCATAAAGTATGCTAGAAAACAGTTTTAAAACATAAATACAACTTGTGTGTCTTTCGCGGTTTTTTTTTGTATTTTTTCTCATGCTCTAATATTATTTGACTATTAAACAAATCCCATTATAGACTTTTGCGCAATAAAAACATTTGAAAAAACTTTTGTTTTCTTTATAAAAATTATGCCGGTTGCAGAAATAAATTCATAAATTTTTTTTTAGATGTAAGCCAAATACAAATGAGATGGTATTTACAACAAAGTTAACAAAAACTCATCTAAAGTATACAAAAAAATGTTTTGAAGTTGTAAATAACGTTTATAAGGTAACTAATTGCATACATATTTTCTACATTTGTAAAAAAAAAATATTTTTTAATGCCTAAATATGCATTTTTTGCATATTTATTGTCGCGCGCTCCACGCGCGAGTGCGCCCAGAGCGCGAAATCAAAAGCCGAGGGGATACCATTTTTATGAAGTAAATATGTACTCTAAAAAATGACAAACAATACTGATCAAAAATAGTAACAGTATGAAATTTATGTTTTTTTAATTTTCAATATTTTTTTAAAATCGAAAAAAAAGTAAATTAACACAAAAAAAGAAAAAATTTTTCTTAAAAATGGTTATTTGTGTGTTTTCATAATATTTTTTTTGCATTTTAGAAAACATTGTAATTTTTAGACTTTCGCGATTCTGGCATAATAGCTCTGAGGGCGCGCGACATTTATTAAGCAAAAAAGATATACAAAGTACAGTAAACGAATTGTTTAAAGGAATAAAAAAACAAATGTATCCTAACTGCCAAAACAAAAGAAAAAAAAATCAAGTGTTTAATGTCAACGTAAAAAAAAAATGTGTATTTCTGTGCATACTTGCAAATTAAACAGTGTTGTATTATTTAAAGTGAAACGCATTTTAAAGAAATTGTGTTTTTTTGACTTTTAAGATGCCGATGGGCCCGCAATCCGATAAAAATTGTTAAATTTGTAGACCATGAAGAAAGATAACGTTTTAAATAAACTACATGGCGCTCTTTGTACTTATTATAAATTGATGCAAACAAGACCAATTTCTCTAACTTTTAAAAAATGTTACGTCTTCTAAAAAAAATAAAGAATAAAGTTAAATTTTCAAAAACTTTAAGAACAAAATAACACGATAAAAAATTATAAATACATAGCATGAACACTCTAAAAAAAAGCGATATCATAAATATAGATTAAATGCTATAAATCTATTATTTATTGGCTTATTGGCTTATTCCTGGAAAAAAGTGCCAAAATTAAATTCTATCGTGTTACAAATCTGCCTTTTTCTACTAATATATTTAATTTCGAAGCTTGTAAAAAACAAAAAATATTGAAACAAATGTGTTTTAAGTTATCGATATACTAGATGATATTGTTTTTTTTTGCCAAAAAAACATGTTTGTTACATTTTAAAAATAATATCTCTGCTCTTAAATTATTTCAAATACTTTTGTACTTACCTGATTGCATTTATATATTTTTAAAAATTTTTCTACCTTATTATGACAATGCGCCTGCATTTTGCCGATTACAGATATTGGAGCCTTTTTCTTACATGCATATACTAAGAAAACGGCTCATGGGCATTTGATTATTTAAAACAGTTGACTGTTAGATAAAGATTTGTACTATGATAACGTATCAACTGACAAAAATAACAAAAGATAAAAGATTGTTCACAACTTTTGTTTGTACTGAAATATAGAAAATCAGATAAATAACATTCTATAATGAGAACATTTAGACATCTGTCTTTGGGTAATTTAAGTGCCTCGTTTATATTTATTTTTTCTACTGTTTTTCAGCCTTTATTAATTTTCAACCTCCAAATTATTTTATTAAAATAGTTTTTTTTTAGATTTTTTTTGTTAATGATATAGTTTTTTTTATTCCGTTTTGTTATGTATACATATTTTTTGATGTTTTTTGTTTAGCAAATTTCTGCGCAAACCTGTTAAATTAGCTTTACTATGCTATACTGTGATTGCAAAAGCAATAAAGAAGCATTTAGTGTTGATATATTGTCAGTAAGTTGCTTTCTTTTTATAGGGGCTTTTTTTATTTCGTTTTATGTAAAAAGAAAATATCAACTGGACGTATTACCAGAGAAAAAAATAAGAAAGGGTTTTTATAAACTTTTAGGTACAATTTTTGCAATCTTTTTGCTCGGCATGTTTTCTGTCCATATATTAGCGTATAAAATTAATAAATCGACATGAAATTGTAACATATTATTTTTTTGTATGCAATGGAAAAACAGGGTGAAAAAATTGACTATTTTTGTTACTACCCTTAGCTAAAGATTTTTAAAATGATTAAGAAATTACATATAAAAAAGACAAAATTTTATAATTATTCTGGCAATTATCTTGATGCCTTTTTTTAAAAAATTATGTAGTTCGACTCGTATTATTATACTAATCTATTTGGCTGCTTTTCTTTGATCCATTCAATATCTTGAATTCAAATTACGGTCTATAAGTAGTATAAAATTAAATAGAAGTTCATTATGATTTTACGGTCCAGTAATATCATACAAAGCAATAACAATATCTCACTTTATTGTATAGAGTACTTGATCTTGTTTTTTTTTGCTTCTTTTAAGAACAATTTGTTTTAGCTTCGAGTGCTAAAATAGCCGTTTTAAGCTGATTCTTATAGAAGAAAAATCAGATTTTATACGTTTTATGTCTATACGTCACAAAATAGGGGTAAAATAAATTTTATGTAATTTTGCACAGTGTTTGGCTTTTATTTTTATATATATACTATTCGGTTTTTACAAATTTTGCATTTAAAAAAGATAATTTTATTGTATCATTTTTGCCGTTTTTTTTTTTTACAAAATAACAAATTTGCACAGGCAGATCTACAGATGATCTATAGTTTTCTTGTTAATTAGTATTTAAATGCTTTAAAATACATACAAATTACTAATATTCTGGTTTTTGTGCGTAAATGATATCAATAAGTCAGGATATAGGCCTTTATGTGTACAACGCGTATAATATACCAGTCAAGAAGATTTTTTGTAAAAAAGTGCGCCAAAAACATTAACCCGACACAAATCTTTTTTTTAAAGTGTAATTTTTACAAATTACCATGAGATTTTTTGTATTTTCTTTTTTTTATTTATGAACCTGTTGCTTTAAAAATGGTATTTTTTAATGAGGGTAATGATGTCTTTGGCCCACGAAAACACGAGATAACTAAACCGCAGGCTCCAAAACTATCTGTCCAGCACAAATACTGGGTTCTGTCTCACTCGTATGAAGTCCTGTAAGCTAGGTAGCAGTACCTTGCTTAGTCTCTCTGCTATTTGGCAATTCAAAACAACCTCCTCTCAAATACGTCATCAAGGCGTACATAACACTACTCTTAAGCAACATCGACCACCTGTTATCAGTTCTCTTTGACCTCAGGCACATTGGTAGGCTTTATGTTTACGATAATAGCCAAAATGCGGTCCAAACCCAATTTAATATGATTTTTCTTATGTCTTCTGCTCCTAATTTAATAAAAAATTTTATTACACCCCTAGACATAGAGAACAACAAGCAGAACAGTATTAATTCACAGCAAGGTACCTCCAGTAATCACCATGGTAGTATAAAGATAAAGGAACTGACGGGTGGCGAGAACCTTCCAAGCAACCAGTCGACATTCAGTAATGCGCATACTGAAAACTATTACAAGAAGCCGCCGTTCTTATACTCTCCTTACAACATGCAAAGTCTCCAGCAACCCCACCTACACGAAAACCAAGGAAAACACAATCCCTACGCAACACTTCCACATGCCTATCGCACCAGCAACACAGGATATTATGGCCCATTCACTTACCATCCTTTCTACCCAGAACGGCAAACC
>JAQFYM010005687.1:0-12831 GCA_034694785.1 Agrenia bidenticulata
TTTGATATGTTTTTTGGAGGCGACTTTTCATTTTAGGTTTTTATTTTAAAAAAAAAATGAAAAATACAAAACGAGGCCGTTAAGTTACGATACGGGGGTGCTATAAGCATTTACCGGTATTTTTTTCCATATTTTTGTCGTTTTTGGGTCGTGAGTAGAATCATTTAGATTTTTATAAGGATATAATTTATTATAAAATCCTAAACTAACGCATCAATTACAAATTTTGCCATAATATATATGAAATACTAGTTATCAGCCCTTATTGTTGCCTGGGTAATGATTAAAACTGTACTATACTAAATCTTAAATGTGGGTTCATACTGTTTTTATGTGTAAAGAAAAAATTATTAGCAAAAGATGCGTCTTTACATATCACAACAATAAATTGCAACATTGACCTTTAAAAGACCTTACTAGTATTCAAAGAAAAACGTTAACTCTGGAAACACAATACCACTAGCTTATATATATTTGTGTTCATAATTGCAGCATAACTAATAAAAAAAAATATATTAAAATTGTAAAACTGTGTTACAATGTTTGATATGTATTGAGATTTATAATATAAAAAACTCTTTTGCCTTTTAATAAAAAAAAAATTTGATTTAGTTGTTATCATTTTATGCAAGTTAAAATACTTTTTCAATTTTTCAGGCTGTTTTTTTGTTTTTGTTACAACGTTAATATAATTTTACATGGTATATTGTACGGCTTTGTATATAATATCTCATTACCAACATTATGCTTATTATTTATTTCATTTTTCTGTTTTTTTTAAAAAAAAATATTTATTCCGTGTTATATTTTGCAAAAAAGCAATAGTATAAAAAAACTCGTGTCATTCATTAGCATATGTACTTTGTACGTTTCTAAAAAAGAACAAAACAAATAAGATAAAATTTATATATAAAAAACTGAAGTCCAAAAAACAATAAATATTAAACCTTTGTTAAAAAAATATGTTTATTATACTGGTGTGTGTATTTTATAATGAAAAAGTTACACATATACCCTAAATCATAAATTTGGGCTAATTGATTTCGAACGCAAATATTCAAAGAGAACAAAAAACTTGTACATAGTTATAAGTAATAAACAAGCAATACTTGTCTCGAATTTTTTTTCCCTTTTGTATGCAAAATACTTGTAAACAACAATACAAGTTTATCATAGAGAATTTGAATGGTCATTTACAGAGCTGCAAGTATGTTGAAAATACAATTGCGTTTAACTCTTAATATACGTACATTGAGGCTGTTTAGGTTATACTAGTTTATTTGTCATTCAATAACAGAAAAACTTTTTTTTTTTAATGTTATGTCTCTTTTTTTTCGCTTTCCTATATGTAATTTACAGGTCTTTAGATATATGCTGTTCTCATAAAAAAAAGACATCTATAGGCAATGAATAGAACGACAGTAAAAACTAGCTTAAAGTGTTTACAAAATAAACTAAAAAATAACGCATAAATTACACTTGCTTTGTAAATCCAATGGATATTCAATAGCCAAAAATGTAAAAAATAGTTCAAAGAGGCGTTTTTTTTGAATACGAGAAAATCTGTATAAAAATACAAATCGGTCTTGCGCAGGGATGAAAGACATGGGTTTTTAGAGACCGTTTTTTTTGGTCTCTTTTAAAGAATTCACCCAGATGAAATTATCGGGTTTAGGGGTTTTTTTTGGGTTTTTTGTATACACTTTGATAGTATATAGTAATATTTTCTTAGTAAAATATTTATTTCTGCAAATCGATAAAGCGTATTTGATCTTCGACTTAATTTAAGCGTCACGCTTTGTTTTTAGAGAGCATGATTTTACTGATT
The DNA here is from genome assembly GCA_034694785.1 of Agrenia bidenticulata. Classification (NCBI taxonomy): domain Eukaryota; kingdom Metazoa; phylum Arthropoda; class Collembola; order Entomobryomorpha; family Isotomidae; genus Agrenia; species Agrenia bidenticulata. The sequence goes on from JAQFYM010005687.1 coordinate 1,829, forward strand.
TTATAACGAATCCCACCTAAGTTTATGTAAATAAATACTTCAAGGATTCTAAAAAAAGGTTTTATGCAAATAACATACTACGCGGGTTTTCATTTAAATACAAATGTTTATAAAAGGTGACTATTAAGTAAAAATGATTATTGACATGCAACTTAGGAAAAAAAGACGCGTACATTTTTATAGTCAATTTACTAAAAAAATTTATGTAAAAAAGCTATCGAAAAATCAGTAGAATAAAAGTCAAACACGTAAGTGTTATAGAGATAAACATACAGAATTTTATATTCTATTCTATATACCCATATTTCATAGAATATATTAAAATTGCTATTTTATGTATTTTTAGTTGTCGGATTTAACTATTAAAACCTTTTAATTTGCATATTTTATTTAGAATATATATATGACGCAAATAAAATTTTAAATATACAATAAAAGCATAAAAATATAAATTAACCAGTAGATCTACAACATGAACTGACGCAAATAGTTTATCGGGTGGCTTTATAGAACATATACATAATTTCTGCAGTTTTTAATGAGTTTTTTTAAAAAAGAGGCAAAAAAACAGAAAAACTTAGGGTTTACTATGAAAAAAACAAACCCACCTATTCTGTGTACACAAACTAGGTTTAACATTCTACGGAACTGCGAACATAAAAGTATTAGTGAAAACATTGTTGGATTCAAAAAAAAAAGCAACAAAACGCTTGATAAATAAAATTAAAGATAAAAAAGATACATTGGAGTTACAGAAAAACAGCCTTTACAACGTTTTTTTTGCTCAATCAGTTTCTAGTACAAGAAGAAACAGCGAAAAAAAGATTTTTTACAAATATGTCAGGATATGTTTACCAATTGCATTCGTTTCCGGGGCGTTAGATAAAAGAAACTAATTTTATGCAAAATATAAAAGACAAAAAAATTCTTTACCAACTAGACACGCCTTAAGTTTATCTCTGGGTCCATAATTTGTATATTCGTAGACTTCTTAGGGATTAAATGCAGAGGCGGATCTAGGATTGCATATTCAGGGGGCCGCAGTATTACATTAGACTTACAAATCGTAAAGACTTAATGTAAAAAAATATAAAAAAGTAGGAAATATAATAATCTCTGACAGTTCAAGTATGCGCCAAAAGTTTTTTTTTTATATTCACGTCACAAAATAGGGCCATTTTATGCAAAGGCGACATGGCCAGCTTCATGAGCGCCACTACATAGATCCGCATCTTATGAAATGGATTTTTTTTGCTTCTTGAATAGATATTTTTTCATTAGTATGTAAAACATCTCATGACATTTTGTATACAGAGTATGGTTTATCAATAGAACAGTTTAAAAAAATTTCACATATGCTTTTATATACATTGACTATTAATTGGTAAATTTTGCAGTTAAAAATAATGTTTTTATATATTTTTCGGGTGGGTATTCAAAAAAAAATCCGGGTTCCGGGTCCGGGTCGAGTAGGGTAGTTGTGAGTCTTTGTCGACAGGGGATACGATCAGGTCCGGTCACATATTTTTACATCCTAAGAAAATATTACGCAATAACTGTAACCTGGAGCATAAATTATTATCACTCTAACAGTAACTAAACTAACATGTACCAATATCGAAAACAAAAGTTTTTCACGACTTTCAGCAATCAAATGACTGCATGCAAAAAAATATTAGATTTAAAGAAAACACAGACCATGCAGTTTCACATGCATATTTCCATGATATGACTATTATAACACTAAAAAAGATGGTTTAATCGTCTATAAGGGCAAACTTTAACAGTAATAAGCACAGCTTAATTTTAGATAATTTGTATTTGTCGACTGTTGTATATGCATTTTTTTGTATACAGAAAAAAAAATAAACATGCTATGGAGAGCAGAAATTACAATCCAAAGCAACCAGGTAACACACGAGGCAAAAAGCAATACAAAAAGTTAAGCTGCAAAAAATACGGCACGAAGCTTCAGGAACTATTTGCAAACATTAAAATGTAAAGAACGGAATTCAAATGATACCTATTACATTCTTGACGCATTATGCCACGAATAAGGCGAAAACCAGAAAAATACAGATACGAGAAAAAGATACATGCAAAGAAAAAGCGTTGTATAAATAAAACTTTAGATCAAACATATAGCTTATACAATATAGTGAGCAAGACTTAAAAGAATATGCGCAGCATGTGTATGGGTTTTAAGAATACAAAAATGATAAAAGAACTATGTAAAGATTTTGTAAACAAAAGCCCAGCGATGCAAACGGATTATAAGCTTTTCGGCTGGCAAAGAACGAATATAGTATAAAAAAATCTGCGATTCTTAAAGCAAAAAATATGTATGGCAGGCGAATTATAGTATGGAAATACAAATCACAATGTAAATATTACAGCAGCAAGTAACGTGTATAATGAGACACATTTTAGTTCCATCTTTATACATTAACATAGTATATTAAAAGGGGTGTGAAAAAAAGTATCATGTGCAAGCATGACAATTTCCGTTTTACTTTCTTAAAAACGTAAGAGTCGAAAATTGTTATTAATTTGTTCTGGTCGTAAATATCTAAGACCCGTGTTTAAACGCTACCCCCCTGAAGTAAGTAAATTGACAGTTTACTACATAAAGACCAATACGTAGATTTTTGGAGTGAAAGAAAAAGTAAAGTAAAAAAAGGAATAGTGGTATTTAAAAAAACATTTTTGTTGAAAAATAAAATGAAAACGTTTTTTACCATGTAGGAGCTAAAGTCATTTTACGCAATAATTAGAAAAATGTTTAAAACAAAAAAAAAGCGAGGTATAGTTACACAAGTACCATGTAAGATTGAATACGTTTTCGTATATTTCAGACATAAAGACCATTAAAATATGCATCTAATATAAAGCAGCTATAGACGGGGATCGTTGATGTAAAAGCTAAAAACATACTACCTCATACTTTTGCATACAAATGTACCCCTACATGCTGGTAATAATTAAGTAATCTGTCGACGTTGTAAGTAGTATAGTATGTATATAGTCACTGCAAACTCGACCTTTGTCATTGCATAAAAGTATTAAGGACAAGGTTTATTCAGCGTTGTTCAGAAAGTGGCATTACAAATAGCTAATATATAGTGCAATACATTTATACTGAATCGGTAAATAGTGATTATTTGCACGTGATAAACATTAGAATTTTGTAGGTGTTGCACGATAGCTACATACGAAAATGTATCTGCATATAATAAAGAAAATATAGTAAAAAATGTATACAAAAAAAACATCGAACGAAAAACTATTGTTGCGCGCGCAGCGCGCCATCCGCGACCAGCCCGCCTATAACAAAATAATTAAAAATTAGCAAAAAACGAATATTTGCCAAAAAAACGTAGCTTTTTTTTGTAAAAAAAAAAGATTTTTTTGAAAAATACGATTTTTTTTTGTTTTTCATTTTTATAAAAATTTTTTGAAAACTGAACCAAAACATTTATTTTGTGTGTACTTTGTCAAATATATCAGCCAATATATTTTTTTTTATATTTTGGATATTGTCGTTGTTTTTTTTTTTTTTTCGCCCAAGATGGCGGGCTGGGCGCAAATAAAGCGCTGCGCGCGCCCCAATAATTGATTACCACTAGCCTTAGAAGCTTTACCTGTACAAGTTTTGTACATTGTTGCGCTTTGTATATATTTTTTATGCATAGTATGGCCTTGATAAGTGGCATGATGTCATCGGAGCGTATATATATTTCTTTTGCTAGTTTACAATGCAATAGTTTACTATCAGCAAAACAAATGTTTGGGGGTTTTAGTTATTTTCTTTTTTTTCTGTTTTGTAATTTGTCTTGTTTGTGTTCTTAAAAAAATACATGAATTTATATATTCCATCTGGTAAACGAATATATTCAGGCCAGCTTAAATCCAGAGATTGTTTTAAATTGAATAAAAAGGTCATTTTTTGACTTTAAAAAATGGGTTTATACACACACCAAATTTTTATTTTTTAATAGATAAAAAGGTATCATATATTTTTATTTGCTACAAATCAATGCAATAAGTATAAAGTAATACGTTAAAAAATATCTGTACTTTTCAAGTACCATTATAGGCTTCAAACATAACTTTGCAAAAAAAGCACGTATAAGAACGAATTATAACTACTGGTTTTTGTATTGTTCTTTACATTAGATTCTATTAGAGAGCCATTAAACTTAGTTGGTTTTTTTGTAAAATAACCAGTACTCAAAAAATTTTATTTGTAGTTTTTTTTGCAAAAAACTTTGTAGAATTCAATAGGTGGCTTTACATGCAATTACAAAAAATTCATTTTTGGTTGCGATATACAAATGCTTATTCGCTATTTAATGCAAAAAAATGTATACGAACTACTACCGCACGCTGTACTTACGTTTTTTTTTTACTTACTCCATTTGGTTTTTTTGCATGTATAAAAGATATCAAACTCTAATACAACTGCATTTGCTTTGTTTGCAATTTGTCGATGTGTATACATTGTACGTGAGTACCAGGGTTGCCTTCTTTTTTTGTGAAACAGACAACCCCCAAAATTATAAAAACTACATCTAAAAAGTATTTTGGTAACTAAATCGTAAGAATACCTTTTGAATAACAAATATTAAAAAAAACTGCAAAAAAGGGTTAAAAACTGTTAAACTATGTAAAAACAAAAGAGGATCCTGGTAAATGTCTAATACTAGTGTACCGAAGCCAAGATCATACACCTGCTACTAGGGCCTTAATAAACTTGGGTTTTGAATAACCCGGGTTCCTAAATTCATGAACCAATAATACCCGGGTATTTTTTTAATGTGGAAAAGTATAAGAATGTAAATACTGCACCAAAAATAACTGGAAATGCCTTTTAATAGCTAATAAGTACGTCAAGAGCTGTATACAGTACTGATTGCAGCAACTAGAATTTTAGATTTGCACGAATTATGTTTTAAATTACTATATAATACAAAAACTAAATATAAAATGACAGCTTCATAGCTTCTTCCATGCAAGCGTATATAAAAGCCGTCTTTATTACTAAAGCCAAATTATTTTTAAAAATTCTAAGAGTATAAAAGAAAAAATAATTTTTATAGTCAGTCTTTGCATTTAAACAAAAAAATTGTTTCTAAAAGGTTATGTAACCTATTCATATATCAAAAAACACACATCTTAACCCCAGTGCTCTTTGTGAGTATTTACAAGTCGTTTTGCATCTGAATTTTTGCAATAAAAAGAAATTTTGTACTTTAATGTAGTTTTTTTTATATATGTTATCATTTACAAAAGCTCTTTAAAAAGTACAGTTTTTGTACTTAATGGTGGAAAAAAAGTTCGTGTGGACAACACTTTTTGTAATTTTTTTTTTCGTGTTGTTGTAAGCTATATAACATATTTTTTCAGCACGTATTTAGATCAAGTAATGCGATGTATTGTTTTTTTTAGTGTTAAGTTGTGTACTTCTAATTAAAAAAATCTTTTTTTATACAAGTGCGTTATACCTATTTGCATGGTTTCTGTTTTTTTCCGTTATTTTTTTTGTGCATCATGAACTGCAAGACTATAATATTTGCCAACCATGTTTCAGGTTGCTTAGTTTGCATAGATATAACTTAGAATACTGTGTTAGTAAGTGTATTTTTAAGAAAAAGTACAGTTATTGATATATCCGAATTGTTTTTTTTACGTATGTGCGGCATTTGTTAATTTTTATTTATTAGATGAAAATAAACCTCCACCAAATAACGAAATACGTAAATTTTACGCCCCAGAAGACTTAATTGTATTTTTGTAGTTATAAATGCTACTTCTAAAGTTTATCCATCAGTGTTTTGCTTTAATTTTTGTTTCTTTTTTAATTCATGTTTTTGGCTCAAAAAAAACCAGAAAGCCTTGGGTAAGCCCGAAATTCAGAAGCCCTAGGGTAAATTGTAGTAAAAAACTGTTTATCACTCTATATGTATGTTTTGGATTAAAAAAAGTAATGAATGACATATAAAAAAAATTTAAAAAAAAACATTTTTATTTTATACTGCTTTTTAATGTGCAAATACGGGTAAATGTTGTTTAAAGCAAAAACATTGTGTAGTTACCATAAACTGCGTTTTCAAAATAACTTATACTTTGTTTAAGTAGTAAAATGTTCAAAAATGGCTGACATGCATGTTCTGCTATACAAATCTGTTTAAAAATTTTGCCTCCAAAATACACGGGTATTCGGGTTTTACCCGGGGTGCAGAAAATTGCGAAAATTTTTTATAAACATGGGTACCCGGGTTCGGAGCCTCTACCTGGAACTGATACCAAAAGCTGATAAAAAACTGAAACTAATTATGTACTAAAAATTTTTATAGCGTTAAAATTGAAATGCAAGGTTCGTATCAATTTAGTGGTTGTAAACTTAATAAAATCTATTAAAGTAAAAAAAAAAAAACTAATTATAAAAACAATAATTAACGACTTATACAAGTCAAAGTAGTTTTTCTCAATTTTGAAGAAAAAACAATTTACAGCAATTATGTACTTTAAATTGTAAAATAAGGGTTACGCGGTAACTAAAAAATTCTCTAATAAAAAAAACAAAAAAAATGCATTTGGTTCATAGATAAACTATTTGGCAACCCTGGTTCTTAATATTTCTATACTGTTTTTACAATCAAGAAAGCACTATTTACTGCGTAGTGATGTTCCTGCTTCCAGTTTACAGCCTTTTTTTGGCTGTATCTATTTTTATTTTTCTTTGTTTTTTTGTTTTTTTTTGTTTTTTGTATTTTTGCCACAAAAAAACCAGTTCTTTAAAGATGCTCAAACAACGCAAACGACACAAAAGGTAAGATTGATAAAAAGAATTGTAGTATCTTCATTTGCTTTTGTTCGAAAGGACTCATCCAAGAGATCACAAACAGTATCATGTAGTTTATGTATAATTTTTTATTAAGAATATACAGGACAGAACACAAAATACATAATATAGGCTACAAAAAAAATTCGAATTGTATGGAATTACGATGACCACTTTGTTGCACATATGATTTGATGTAAATGTAAAAACTAGTCGATACCAACAATTACAAACCGCGCAAAAAGCATATAAATTTTATACCGGTATAGCTTAGTAGCGTAACCACGTTGTACTTTTTGTGATACCCTGTTTACGGTAGCTATTAGAATATTCTATTAATAGCATAATTGGAAAAGAAAAAACCTTATTAATATAAAATAACTACTTAAATACTACACGATGTCTAAAATTGATCCCAGAATATTTATACACGATATTAAAAGTATAATTTTCTGATCATAATTAAAATAGCAAAGTAGCTAGAATGTGGTAACAATACAAACCTATCGGAATAACAATAATACTTATAACAGTAATTTAAATTTATAACAGAGACGACGATTATATCAGATATATAAGTATTGCCAGTGGTGCAGTATCTAAAATTTCTAAGACAATATGTGTTATCTTATTGCAAAAATTATTAATTATATTGTAACTAGTATGGGCCTTTTAACTTGATTGCTTGATATCTTCGCAGCATAGGTATATTTTTTTATGAAAGCAAGGTCACTTTAAAACAATCAGGATATGCACAATTTTTTTTTTCATTGCTTGTCCATTGTTTAAAACATAACACAAATAAAACATCTATAATTTAATATGCCAATTTTTTAATACTATGGTTAGCAATTATAAAAATAAGATAAAATAAATAGCAAAATATATTATATCTGTAATAGTTGGGCATAAGATGGACTATTATCAAAAGTTAACACGGTTCGCGAGTCAAAAAAAAAGTATGGTGCTTTTTACATCAATTTATGTAGGGTTATAAAAACTTTTTGCAGTTAAAATGTAAAAAAATGTTTTGCGGATGCTATCATAGCTCTAAGTACATACTGTAAACAGCAAAAAAATCTTACAGCTAAAAAAAAACTAAAGTACAGGATTTTTGCAAATAAGATGGTTATTAATATAAAGGTATCAAAATGGCTTAGATAAAAAAAAACACTAGAGTGTAAGTGTAATAGCATACTAAAAATATGCAGTGGGCTCCTTCTTTAAGTTAATAGTTAAGTTAGAAAATTCTTGTTTTGGTATAATGAAAGTATATCAATTATTACAAGGCATCAATAAAATTTACTGCAAGTCTTATAAAGAAAAGCTAAATTACATGGTCTATAACATACCTATCTGCTCTTTCTAATAAAAAAAGTTATGAAAGATAATAGCATGAATATAATTGTATAGAATGTTTTTTAGGTCAAGTTTTTACTGAGCAACGTATAAAGATGTACAGTTCTTTATTGAAAATGTAGTATTAGACGCACATGTTATAATGGATTTTTACATAAAAAAGATATCATCTGCATTGTATCCGAGGCTGCTAGAATTGTATTTTTGCTTATAAAAGAAATACGACAATTTTTAGAATTAATAATAGATATAAAAATTGAATTTCTTTTTATTTTGTTACTTTGCCTAAAAACCATACACAGCGAAATATAACTTTTTATTTGGCATAAATAAGAACATATGAATCAAAAATGTTTACGAATGAAGACAGTTGTAGTAAGTTGCAAAAGAGTTGTAAAGGTTTGGCTTTTTTTTACAATATAAACCCATAAAAGAATGTTTACAGAAGCTGCTTGTAATTTCAAGCTTCACGGTCGCGTGTAAAAGATATTTGCAAAGTTTTAAAAATCTTATAAATTACGTTGCTAGCATATCATGCATATTGGCAAATGCAGCAACAGTATAAGCAGATTTTATAAGAATAGGATATAAAAAATTAGTTAAAAAAAATCACAAAGCGACTTAGTCTTTAGAGGATTCCACATGCTAAAGAAAATTCTTTATCTTTAATTTTATAATAAAAATGATTAAATTTGGTTATATAAAAGATAAAGTATAGACTTTAATTTAACTTTCGTTGGGTTTCCATGTAATCTAAATCACCGACATTACACACCAATCACATGTTAAAGGAGAAACAACGTATACCAGTATTACTATGCTGTGTGTCTTTGCTTAAGCGATATATATTGAAACTGTGTCGTTGTTTTGTATACAACTACTATTTAAAACCGTATTTCGTTTTTTTATGTAAACTCAATGTATAAGCAAAGGCCAAAAGTAAAAATTGAGCTAGGATGGCGTGTATAAAAAATCACCCGTGGCAAGCTTCTAGTTGACTAACCATAAAGTACTTTTGCAAAAAAAAATGATTACTAGCCCATTCCGGTAACTATAAACGTATTAAAGGATCAAAAAATGTATTGAATGCTTGCGGAGTAACACATTTTTAAAAACCAAACAAAAGGCAATACTTACAGTTGCATCATCATTTTTAGTAATAAAAAATAATTTCATTTTGTAGTTATGATTCTTAAAGTCTATTAAAACGCAACAGTATAAAACGAAAATTGTATATCTAATTGAAGTTTGAGCCCTTTAAAAAGTTTTCAACAAAAATTGGATATTTTTTATATTAGGTTGTATACATAGGCGTCAGCAGGATTTTTTCTAGACGGGAGGGGAATATATGGATTTAAAACAAAAATTGAATACCTTGTACACATATGAAAAATCAAAGAAAAATTTTGAACTTTTTTTTTTTTTTGTAGTTTTTATTTTTAATATCCAGGGGGGGCAAAAAATTTTCGGTTCTCCGATACAACTGGCTTCACTTTTTTTTTAATTTTTTTGACCCATCTATATGAATCTTCTAGAAGTCCAACCCAAATGCTTCAATACTACTGAAGAGAGCATTAATTTTTTACAAGGGCACGAAATTAAACCAATGTAAATGTTGTGTTCTTGTGGATGAAATATGCCATCCCAAATAATTTTGAAAGGAGAGAAAGACAACTGCATATTTCAGTGCTCTTATAACATATGCCGAAAATAAACATTAATTTATAAGAATACATGTATAAAATATACAAAATTATTATTAAACCAGCATTTATTAATTTTAATTTTGTTTAAAAATAATCACCTGAATTATCCGATGCATAATATGACATCAATATCAGAAAAAAAATAATAGCGGCAAAAAGGAAATATATAAATGCAGCATCTTCTACACGAGTTCAAGCTAAATTAGGAGGAGGGAAAGAAGAGTGCAAATTGACGAGACCTGCATTTGCAGAGGTCCACTGATTAAAGGCCCATCACAGTTTTATTATGTTTTTCCACAGGAAAACTTTTACAATGATTGATTCTTAAACCGGAACCGGCGCTTCTCTACTTACGGGGTGGGCGCATGATTTAAGAGGCCCTAGTCCAGGGCGGGGAAATAATAAAACACAATAAATAGAAAAATGGTAATCAAATAAATATAATTTTTTAAATAATTAGGTTTACTCATTTTATCTTTGATTTAATTGAGTTATATAATTCTTGGCGAAAATTTTTTTTTTGTGTTTTTTTATGTCAAATGACGCATATATGCGTCACGAAAAAAAAAGTTAAAACGAGATAATAAAATGTACACAGCTGGTGTTAAACTTATGTAAAAAGCTATTTATAAAAAACTTGGAAAAACCTTTTTTTAGTCTTAGCAATTTGAGATGCATTTTTAAGGAATTTTATTTTTGTAAGAAAATCAAAAATCAAAAAAAATTGCAAAAAACAACCCGAACCCAACAAAAAATGCTTTTTAACACTTTTTTGTGAAAACGCGAAATGCGTCATTTTCCCGCCAAGAGTTAAGAAAATTGAAGCAAATGGAGATTTAAATCAAAATAATCACAGGTTAATGAACTTGTGAATACGTAAAAGTACAATTTAATTTTTTATTATATTGTTTTGATTTGATGAATAATTCATACTTTTCCCTCTCGATTTTTACTGCCCCAGACTAGGACCCCTTAAATCAGGCGCCCCCGTAAGTAGAGAAGTGCCCCGGAACTAGGGTTCGGAATTTTACGAAAAATAACGAATAACGAATATCGAATAATTATCAACTTAAATATTCGAATATTCGAATATA
>JAQFYM010005688.1:0-12831 GCA_034694785.1 Agrenia bidenticulata
TCGAAATATTATAAAATGAGTTGCCAATGGTGCAAATGCTTCTTCTTGAGTTATGTGATCCTCATAATGCAGTAATCCCTACACTTGTATCCATAAAATATTTTGCTTTCTGCATACTAATCCCAAATTCTGTATTATGAGATCAAATTCTAATATTTTAGGGTTCGTAAAAATGCTCGGGGATCGCAGGGTTAAGTTTATTGGATTTCTTTTTTAATAGCAAATAGGGTTTCGTAACAAAAATAAAAAAAATATAACAAGAAAAATAAAAATTTAGAATAAACCCAGGATAAAAAAAATCTTAATGAGTAACATTTTCCTCAATATTTAGGTTATAAATTTATATACTTTTTCTTTTGTGTTGAAATTTATATTAAAAATCTAAAGCACTTTTTATTTTCTTTTTGTATCAAAAACAACTATATATCGTTCTTTTTGATTTGGTGCTAGATGACCGATGAGATATACCGTTCTCGCTGTGTTTCGTTTTGAAAAAATGCATTAAATTGTGTCGACGAGCGTGAAACAAATAATTGATGACATGATAAATTTTCTGATTGTTACGGTGAGCAACTAAATACATAATTTCGCGTTTTCTTCAACAACAATGACATATACTCGTGTTTTTTTGTAAATAGTACATAAAAATATTAAAAGCGTATACGTGGCTAGTTATAAAAACTTCTGTATACACCAGCAAAAAAAACAAAATATGCTATAGAGTGACACAAAAACTGTAAGAAAAGGCTATATTGATTGATTGTTTTTTTGCGTCTTATATATTAAGAATAGTTTTTCTGTAATTTAGATAATTAAAACATGCCACAATAAAATTGGTATAAAAAAAAACATATTATAAAGCTGCAATAACGTATCGCGAGAAAAAACATAACGTCGATGTGCTTTTTAATACAGAATAATCTTGAAAGGCTTTATTAGTAATTATAACGTAAATTAAAGCTTTTTAAATAGTTTGCCTAAATTTGTACTTTTTAAAAAAGTAAAGAACGGTATAGCTACAAGCTCGTGTTTTTTTTTGGTATCCCGTAGATAAAAATACATTGCAATACACGACATGTAGTGTGCAGATCTTTTTTTTACATATTAATTGTTTATTAGCAATTTGTAGTTTATTTGTAAACTTGTTGTTATCTTTTTTTGACATATCTTTCTTTTAATTGTAAACTATAAATGTTTATTTTTGAGCTTTTGCAGCATAATTTATAGAACAAACGAGGCGCGTGTAAATTGGAGAGTCCATGCTAAATTAAAGAACTGTGGTTATATTATTACTGCAAGAGTAATGCCTAAGAACACTTACAAGTTTCTTTAAAGTCTTTGCGATTCTTTTTAATATTTGTAAAAAATTTATGAATACCGGTTTTTACATTTTCTTATATCTAACTTATTTTTATAAAAATACAAGTATCAATGCTTTTTAAAAAGAAGCATCTGTATTTTATTTTTTTTAACCATCACGTATCTTGTTATGTTTTCGTTGATTCTTCTCATTTATCTGAACGACTTTTTGGCCTCATTTATTCGTACCTTTATGCTACGCACAACTTTTAAAAACCATACAAGCTTGATGTTTTTCTTTTTTCAATCGTACATAAATCAGCCGTGAAATGTATGTGTTCCCTGCAATCTAAACAAAATTTACTTTGATATGTAAATAAATCGTTACAAGCATGCGTGTACATTTCTGTTTAAACATCATCAATATTTTTTGTTGTATTGCATTTTTATAACTTATACATCCTCAACATTACAATGCATTTTCCTATAAATTGCAAAAAAGTTGTGACTTAGAGTATTTACGCACTTTTGTACGGCGTTTTATGTGTTTAACAATAGTGTTCTGCGCACAACGAAAACGATTAAATGACCCATGTTTTCATTACTATAAACCCTAGTAAATCTTTGACATTTTTATACGCATTAGTATACCACTATGGCATAAGAGGCCCTATAACATAATTTGCACTGAAAACAATAAAAAAAGTTTTTGATTACGCGATATCTCAAATATTATGTGTATATGTTTTTAAATTCAAAGACTTACAGGCAACATAATCTTGTAATATTTTACCTTTCTTCCATCCTTAATAGTAACTATTTTTATGTCACTAGTTTATACCGCATTTTCAAGTTGCTTACATTTGACCAAACTTCTATTTAACTTTTAAAAGTTGTGAAGGATTACTCCAAAATGCATGTGATCTACGATTATATTTTTTTTATGCAACCAAAACTTGTATGTAAACAAGATATCTGCTGCTTTTTGCAATTTTACGCATTTTCCTTTGCGCTCTTTCATCATACCCTCGGCGATTGAATTTTATAACTTTTTTTTGTAAAATAATCTGACAAATCTAGTAATAAAAACAAACAATTTGTATATTTAAAATTCATTCTTGTAGTTTTTATTGTTTTTTACCTTTAAAATAGTTTTTTAACTGCGCTCGTACATTTTTTTTTGTGTTCCCCTTTTTTGTATTTTTCTTGTTTTTTATAATTCTCCATAATTTTTTTCGATGAAGTTTTTACTCTTCCGCAATAATTCTGTACTATTTCTGGTTAACCATCTATAGCGGACTTAGATTATTGTTTCGAAGTTAAGCTATTATAGTGCCATTTTATACTTCTTCTTTTGTTGACAGCTGTTTTCTTGTTTGCAATTTACTTTAATATATTATATTAATTACATATACGCAATATTATTTTTTTTCGTAAAACCCAAAAAACATAAATGGCATTCTCGAAGTTTGCTTCATGCTTTTCGTAGGTTCCTTGTTTGTCATGCAGCGCAGTTTTATCTACCTACTTTGTGTAAGAGACTTTCTTTGCCTACACTTTTAACTCTACAAAATTTCAAAATTCATGGTATCAAAATCATCTTGTTGCTTTACTCTTGTTTTCGGCAAAATAAAAATATTTTTGGCTTCTATTGTTTTTTTTTCTTTCTTTTATATTATTCGATCGTTTGTTTGTTTGATTTTTTTTTATTGTACTTTTTTCCAGCCCCAAATCTACTCTCACTCGTAATAAAAATTATTTGTTAACTTTTTGGGTATTATCTATATAATACTGTATGGGTCCTAACCTTGCTTACTCATTGTACTTTCTGTCCCCGATGTAGTCCAATGAATATAAAACTATACATGTTTGTACATATTTTATTACAATCTCTGTTGCAATTTCTATTGACCTTGCCTTCTTTTTACAGCATATGTGCTATTTATCGGCTTTTTGTACGCAAAAAAAATTAATACAGCTTAAAGTTTTCTTGTCCATTGCTTTTAAATTTATGCAAAAAAAATATGTGGATACATGCTTGATAAAAATGCGTTAACGATATTATACAATCTAATTTAAAATTTGGGAAAGTAATACGAAAAAATAGCAAAAAAATGCAAACTTCAACAAAATTTTAAATTAACTTAAATAGATACCGATATATGATATATATAATATGTGCAAATATTTTAATAAAAATTTGCTAATAAACCTAATATTTATTTTTGGGAAAATCTTGATAGAAAAAAAACGAAACTAAAAATATGAAAAAAAATTATATGATTGCAAATATATATTTTAGACTTTTTCAGATAGAATGTTACAAAGAAATAAGCTATTGAACGCGTTTTTTACATGATTTTATTTGCACGAAAACAACTGCAAACATAAGAAAATACACAAAAAAAAACAGCAAAATGACCATATAAAATGGACATATGTGGCAGAAAATGCCATAAATTTATGCAAATCGTTACAATAAAACAATTTTAAAATTTATATGAAATGACCAAATACGAAATATATTATAAAGCAAAAATGCCAATTTATTTAAAAGCGATAGTAGGCCCTTTATAAATTTTTTATTTTACATAAAAAACTTTCTACAAAAAGTCGAAAATCATATATAATTCAGCAGAAAAAAAACACCAACGCCAACCTCATATGCTCGCAATATTACAACATACATACATAGCTTTGCTGTGATATTTTTAAGTTAGCTACCTAGAGTACTTTGTAATAAGTATATACAAATCAGACCGCGCTTTACACTTAAATAAAGTGCTATTTGCAAATCAAAGAGTGAACCACAACAAACGTTGCTTCGTTTTACATTGCGCTGTGTGTAGAGCCTATTTTACTATACATAATACGAGAAAAAAAAATGCACAAGTACGAAAACGAACTTAACTAAATTACTTATGAAATCATTTAGTTTTGTATAAAAATAAAATGTAACATCTAATAAAATTAAAAAAAAAAAAAAAAATTATAAAAAACAATATTAATAAGTTTACTGTACATGTAAGAATAATTAACGTGCGTGACAGTTTTGCAAAAATATAACAAAAAAATATTAAATGAAATGGCTTTGCAGGTAAAAGTATCATGAACGACTGAAAACAAAGTACTACTAAAAATTTTAGTATAAAAATAAATAAATCTAGTGCAATATACAGCTGAACCTTCTTATTAAGTTTATGAAACGTTACAAATATGTAAAATAAAAAACGTTTGCAAATCAAAGTAAAATCATGTAAGTTAAGTAATTATGTGCAATCATCTATTTGCTTATTGATTATAAAACTGCATCTTCTAAATCTATGTGATGCCAAAACATAAATAAGATATATTTTGTCTTTATCAATTCAAAAAAAATAGATTTTAAGATATAAAAACCATATGTTAATTAATTCAATCTTGTGAAATTATGTGGCATACACAAGGCGGTTTTTTTAGTTGTAAAAAATAAATTGTTCGGTAACAAACACTATACTATGATACCTAAAAGCTTACATACTCATTATTTGCATTAGAAAGAACAGCAACATGTACTATAGCTACCACACCGTAAACAGTGTATTGCACCGTGCGCAAAGTGTTTTTTCTACTAGATATGTAGCATCTGTTATATTTTCTAAGTCGTGTATAGTTTGCGAATGCATGCTCTTATAAATTAAATTTTTTTTTCTACAAAAAACGCACTTTGATAATTTATAATTTTGCAAAAGCGACGCAAAAAAATATTACCAAACATAATTGTATCATTTATTGTCGTATTCCATATATTTCTATATATATTTAGTTCGTATCGTAATTGCAATGAAAAGTAAAAAGTAAAATAGGGCTTTTATTTTAAGATTCGTGGTTTTGTTACTTTTGCTAGCGTAAAGACCAGACTCATTGCCAAAAAAAATTAGAAACAAATTTTTTAAGCGCATATATACTTTACTTGGCTTAAATAACATAGAAAAATAAAAATTTACAGTTATAATTTGTTTTTATTTTTTCGCAATAATAGTTTTATATGTTTTCAGATGCATAAACCTATTGTTGTTAAGGCAAGTATATTTTAATGTTTTTAAAGGAATCATTGATTTTTTAAATACGCTGTTACTACGAAAAAAGGTTTTTTTTAGTCATTTACCATTTTTCTAAATAGTTTTGCAATTAACACAAGAACTTTTTACAAGGATTTTCTAAAACATTATGTGTAAAGATACTACAGGATTTTAAATTTTTTGAAGATTTGACCATACAACTGCAAAAAATATAAATGTAAAAAAACGCATCCTGAGCACAATTGCACAATCAATACCAAGATGACCTTAAGTGCTGCTTTAGTATCTCGCAGGACATTTAAAAACTACATGGAACATTTAAAACCTAAAATATACAGTTTCCATAAAAAAACGTTTTGAAAACTTAAAAGAACGTTTTATAAAACAAGTAGAAAAGCTGACCAACTTTATACTCGGCGATTTAAACACGTAAAAACGTTTTATCGTTTATTTCGCCACATTAAAACGTAAATTATTATTTACTGAACATTAGAATGCTTTCCGAACCAATAACAAGTTTTCCAAATTGAACATCAGCGTTTTAAAATTTGAACCTGACACAAATCAATCCAAAGGCGATAAAAAGATTAAGAAGGACATTTCAAACCAAATTAGACGCTTCCATAGCAAAAGAGTTTCTTTTTTAATTTTTTAAATAAAAACATAAATTTTTGTATATAGTAACAATCGCGTCATTATAAATTTAAAAAAAAGGCATACTGTTTTCGGTTCGCAGTACCTTTTATGCATACATATATGTGTACAAAGTCCATTGTACCTTTATATGGCAAAAAACAATCTTTCACACTATAACCTTCTTGCAAAAAAAAAAAAAAAATAATAATAATTGACCGTAGCACATTTCTAAACGTTTCCAAAAGAAAACTGGCTGGTACATAATCCTAAATCTTAAGTATAACCATTTTTACTTTACTGTAAAATTGCGAACCTCAAATACCGCTTACAATTTATAATCTTATATCGGATATCTGAATCTATTAGATTTAGCAAAGCTCGAACCTAGATTTAGCGCGTTAGCTATATACCGACCCTTTTTACTGGGCGTCTAAACCACAAAAACAGATTCTGGCTACCGCCGGAACCGAAAATTTCCGGTTTTCGGCCGTAATGATCTCGGTTACGCCGGGAACCGGATATGAATTTGCATGAACAACACGCTTCCGGCAAGTTTGCTGGTTTTCCGGTTTTCCGGCTTTCCGGCTTTTGCGTAATACATGAAAAAGTAAAAGAAAAAAATTTTGCTAAATTACGGGTAAATATTTTTTTCTGAGATATTTTTACAAACTATTTAATTGTTATTTTGTTATTTTATGTTAAAATTTTTGTTTTGGTTACAAGGAAAGATTATATTGATTTTTTTTTAGTTGTTACCTATAAATGAAAGATAAAAAAAAGTGGGTTACTGCGGATTTTATAATTTATCACTTGTTTTTTTAGTTTGTAAATTTTTAGTATTAGTAAATTTTTGTTTTGTATTTTCTTTCTAATATGTACACACATTTTTTATATTAGAATGCCCGTTTATACAGAAATAAAACAGTAAAACTCTATTTTAAAATTTCAATAATAAATCAAACTCCGTTTTATACAAAAAAAGGAAAAGAAGGTAAATAAAAAAAACCTAATTTTGTCTTATAACAGATTCCTGCACTAATTTCGTTTGCCTTAAAAGTCTAAGCTAAAATATTACATAATTTTGGTATTTCTTTAAGATACGTATGAAAAAAAAAAGTTTTTATGTTTAAACACACTACACACGAAATAAAAGTGCGTTTTTTGTTTAAAAAAAAATACGGATATTTTTATAACGACCCTATATTTTGCTAAAAATTACTCGCCATCTAGAATTTTTACACCAAAAAACAAACTGTACTTGTTTATAAATTAAGCCTGTATAAAATATTATTTAATAACATATTTTCTTAACCGTTCCCGAAGGGGGGCAGTGGTCACGGCAAAAAAATTGGTCCAACTATAGGATTTCTTTTTTGCGCAGTTTATTAGTAATAATTCTCAAGATAAAAAGGTTTAAGGTCTAAGAAATTATAAAAAAAATTTACGATTTTTCTTTTTATAAGAAATCAGTAATGCCATGCATTTTTCCAAAACACTATATTCTTATTGGTCTGATATAAATCTTAAGCAAGCCACTTCAAAATAAAGTTTGTTACAAAAAAAAGCTGTAAAGCAAGCAAAAGACAAATGGGAAAGACAAGCCGGACTTGATGCTGTAATTTCTACCCGTTTTCTACATATATTAGATATACTTAAAGTTTTATTCGCAAAACCAACATTAAATTTGTCTTTGCAAAGATTTGATGCATTTGAATGATCAATAGTTATTTATCTTTAAGCCAAAACTTAAAATAGCAATAAAGTACATTTTACAAATTAAAGTTCAAAGCCACATTGATTTGCGTAGAGGGCGAAATATTAATACTCTGCATATTGAAGTAGTTTTCTAAGTGGGTATTTTATTACTTTTTTGTATAAAAATGTGACATCAAAATGCAAACATATGTTATTTTTTACCTGCTAAATCTCTACGCGCGTAAAAAAGATGTATTTTGCGTTAAAAAACAAAATTACGATGGTAAATTAGAGAATATATTAATTGCGCCACAAATTTATCTGTCTTGTACCACAACAAAAGACACGTCAAATGTGACAGTATTTGACCGATATTAAACACAAAAAAAAAGTTTTTATTGTATTTTGTTAGTTCACAGATAGTAAGCATGGCAAACAAAAAAAACAAAAATATTGCTATTAAGAACAGTAAATAAGACTACACTTCATATACATTACATTTAAAAATACAAAAATACAAGAAAGGGGGCAAAAGAATGTTATAAAAAATTATGTTAACAAAGGCTCCAAGTCGATGTCTGTTACCGCTTTAATTTTTTTACATAAAAATCGCAAGTGATTCTTTCTTTGTTTTTACAAAAAACTTATATAACTTAACGATATGAATGTATGAAGTGAACCCACAATTGAGTGATAAACCTGTAAACATTCTAAAGAATTTTTTGTCAAAAAATAAAACAGTTTATATTTTAGTAAATTCTAGAAAAACTACAGTATTTGGTTCAGTATTACTGCATTATGCTATATAACTAGAGATTAAACATAGTTAGAGGCCTTTTTCGTTAAAAAAACAGAAAATAATAAACTTTTTTATTGAATTGTTATATTTGTTTTAAGCTGTATAGAAAAATATTAACAATATTTTTACCAATATTTCACAGGACATATAAAAAAATAAAGACAAATGTTATTCATCTATTTTTTTACAAAAAAATTAAGAAAACCAAAAAATAGATATGGACGATGATCTGAAATGAGTGAAAATAAAAAGGTAAAAGTGATTCATACCTAAAAACCCTGTATATGTGTCCTGAAAAATTTTATATAGTATGTTTAAGTCCAAAAAAATACATGGGTGAAAAAGGCAGTAAAATGATGGGAAATACGATTCTAGTGAAAAAGATACTACTGAAAAAATAAATTTGCTTAAAAACGTCCGGTTTTTTGTAATTAAGCGACTACAAAGTAATGTGTGAAATAATATCGGAAACTGCCTAAGTCTTTAATAAGTCAAAGTACGATTAGGGAAATTCTTGTATTATTTTACATGAAATTTTTCCAAAGAATTCTAGTCTCAACGGCAAAAAAAAAAATATGCAATTATATGCGTTTAGACCAGCATGAAAGTAACAAAAGGGCTGTATTTTTATACTGTTTTTTTTGGGCGCGAATATGCCTAAAGATGTTTTTTTGTATGGTTTGTTGTTTTATCAGTGCTCATATGTTCTTTTATTTTTAACAAACATAAAAACACATAAAGCATCGTTGTATTTGTTTGCATTGGTAGGCGAACTTAGATGCATTTTTTGCCATTTAAGCCTTTAAAAAAATAGCTGCATTGCATATAAATAAACTACAAAAACTATAAAAAGTATATAAAATTATACTGAGTTCAATGGTATTCATATTTGTTATTTTTTATATAAAAATACTTAGTAGAGAGAACAAAAATAAAGTAACGCCAAAAAGGCGTAATTTTTTTTTAGAACATAAATATATTGCAGTAATAAAACAGAATAAAGATAACAATTAAAAATACTTAAACAAGTACAGGTTATTCGTTTTATATCTGACATATATTTATCGGATCTATTGTATATAATATACAAAAGACAAAATCGGTAGGTTATATTCTTTGTAATCAAGGCAACAGCAATAATTAAATAAACAATATTGCATTATTATAAGTGTGTCTATCTTTATCAATATTTCTGATAATTTGAGTTTGCGACAAATGACTAAAAATTGTTCTTTAATTATATTTGTTTACTCTCTATAGTGTTTTTTTCCATCTTTTTTTTTATACCCCTAAAAGAACAAGAATGCTCTATAATTCGGAAAGATCTAACAGTTCAAATAAGCAGGCCAAAAAATCAAAAAGAATTATTCTTCAGGAAAAAAATACAAACACGACAATTCAAGAGGATCTGGGTTGCTGCAGTTACGGAAACGAAAATGAAAACAACGAGGAAACAAAGCAACGTAAGCATACAATAGAGCTTGACACGAAGAAGACATAAAATTTATTTACAATAGCGTGTTAACGAAAAAACAACGCCCCAGTTTTATGCGGAAACACAGATGATTAACAAAGACGAATACGAAATGGCTCTTATTGATAACACCACAACTAATCAGGCTGATAGCGTAAAAATAAGACAGTCCCAAAATCCATCCTTTATGATAGATTCTATTAAATTTTCTGAAATTAATGATTACGATGGACACCCTGCAATTTTTTCAGAAGGTGAAAATTATTACTATCAAGAGAAGTATGAAAATTTTTTTGCAATATACAGAGCACATTACCAAAAAAATCGAATACATGGGAGTTTATTACAGTCGGCAGAAGATACATAATGTCTTACTCAAAAATTATCAAACACGTATTCTTTCGCCAGTAAAAGAATAACTTATCCTTTGCACAAAAATAAGATCTTAAAATTGATTTTTGTCATAAAATGCCATTAATTTTAATATTTGTGCTGTATGGCGTCAACTAATCAACAGTTTATGATATTGTAAAAGATGTTCGTCTTGATGATATTAATTTTAAACGCATAAATAGTAATTTAACGAGAAAACAACCCGGATTTGATGCTTTTTTGTGCAACCACATCATATAATTTATGCCCAACTGTCATATAATTGATTATATTTGAACCGATAATATTGTACAAACTGAGGCAATGCAGTATGCTTCAACTCAAAAAATAACTGATTAAAAAGCAAGTGGAGAATGGCTATCAAATCTATTAACAAAGGAGGAATTTCAAGTATGTTAAATCATGTGGAGAAGCTTCATCCGCTAATCATACCGGTGTTAAAAATTATGTGCTTAATTTTAAAAATGATATTGCGGGGTTTAAATCAGAGGATATTTGGAATGGGGACAACACAGGACTCACCTATAGATCTCTGCCTTAAGAAACTTTTTGCACTTATAATGGCACAGGCGGGGGGCATAATAAAGACAAAGATAGAGTGACGATTCTTTGTTTCGTTCATATGCAAGGCTAGAAATAACGACCTATCGTTATTGGAAAAGCCGTTTTCCCGTAGTTTATGTATGCAACATATAGATCAACTTATATTTGATTATTATCGCCAGAAATCCGCATGGTGCGATGGTTTTGTTTTTAGACAAGTGCTACAAAAATGACGTGAAAACTTGATTCAATAGACAGCAATTTTTTTTAGATAACGAAGGAAGCTATAAAATCAATAATTGATGCAAGTAAACAATACATTTTTACCAGTCCGCACCGCAAGCATTTTTCAGCCATTAAACCAAGGAATAATATAGTCATTTAAATCCGCGTATATAAAGAAAAATGTAAGTAAAGCTTCTTAATTTCTATTACGAAAATAAGCTAAATATAATCTGAAATTTATATCATTGTATGATGCAGTTTTATTGCAATTGGCTCTTGGAGTGATGTGACAAAAAGACACTGTTATAAATTTCTGGAATAATTTCTGGGCAAACAAAAAATAACTGCTAGTTCGAATGAGGATAAAAGAAGATTGAATTAATGTTAAATGAATGTACACAAAATAAATTATGTACGTCTGATATAACTGTGCCGACACTCCTACAATTTAATGATAAGATAAAAATTTTCGGGGAAATAATTGCGATAGAAAGAGAAAATCTAATATCAGAAAAATTAGTGTTGCCAAAAAAGGGTTAACATTTAAAATCACTTTTCCTTAAAATTAAAAAGTTTATTTCATGTTACGCAAGCAATAAACTAAGTGACGTAGTATTACTCGAAAAGGAAATCGAAGAGGAATTATTGAAATCAAGCAATAAAATAGCTAATTTTTTTCTTTTAAAATGTTCCTATATGCTTTATGAATGTTTTTTACATAAAGGCACGTGGTAAAGTAAATATTTTTAATAAACTTGCCAATTTGATTTTTTTATAATCATAATTTATTTTTAAAGAAGACGAGAAATTTAATTAAATATAACGACTAGCACTACCTATTATTTTATTAATTATATACTAAATAATACTGTATAAATACCTATGTAAGCTGCTATAAATATGATATGTAATTATTTTCATGTTATTTATTGCTTAGTGCAATATTCTTTGATTACACGAATCGGCTAATTTCTTAATGCTAAAAAAGAATATTGTATAGCGTAATAAATGTTAATATCGACTTTAAAGCATGTTTTTACTAAAATTCTAGTATATTTTGTTAGTAATTAGTATATATTCTCTTGAGTAAATGTTCTTATATTGCTAATGATCTGTTAAGCTGGCATTTTTGCTTCTATAGGACCTACCAGTTCTGTCTACGTCTAAAAATGTGTTGAATTTGTACCAAATCTAGTCTCTTATGTGCATATATGCATTTATGCCTTTTATGAGTATTTCTCTTCAGTAACAAACTGCAACTCCAGATACAGGAATTTTTTAGGATAAAAGGGTAAGAAAAATATTTAAATTAGTCCAGAATAACGAGAACTACCTGTACTTGCTTTTTTTTTGTTGTATAACTCAAGGTAGTGCTCTATTTTTTTTCAAACAAATTTCGCGTTTTTTTATGGTCTCCAAAAGGTACAATAAAGTATTTGTATGGGCGTTGTTTTAGTCTACAAGCAGTTAAAAAAATATTTATTCTTATAAAAAACGGCATGTGTTTTTCAATTGGTTTTATTTGGTTTTTCTAATGCATTGTTAGTAAAAAAAGACTAAAGACAACTAATTTAAACAATCTTGCAACTATTTGTATTTATATTTGTGTTTTACACTGTTCTGTTAGTTGATTGTCCATTGCATTTAATATGTTCAAAAAAATGTGACTCTTTTTACGTACAAAAGTGACTAACTAGGTTTTTTTT
>JAQFYM010005689.1:0-12828 GCA_034694785.1 Agrenia bidenticulata
AAAGTAGTTTTGTAATTACTTTTCACATTCTATTATGCATGAATCAAATATTTTTTACCAAAGAAAGCAGTTCATATTTTGTAGTAATATCGAGGTTGAATTTCCATTTACTTTAAATAAATCCCAATAACAAGTGCCATATTTTGGTAATCTCTTATTTTTCAACTCTACTGTATGTAAAGACAATTTGATTGACAAAATGGTCAATTTGATTGGCATAAAAAGGGGGTCACAAAAAGAAAGGACAATTTGATCGGCAAAACTGGACAATTCGATCAACACCCTGTAATTGCTAAGCAATAATTTCTATACCTTGATTTTGCAAATAAAAAACCAGCTTTTAAAAATCCACATCCTTATCCTTCCAATAAAAGGTTAACAATGAACCTCAATCTTTATTAATCTATTATAATTCTCTTATAAAATTATTATTTGTCCTTGTTTACTATTCCGCGTGTAGAGATAACAACTGCCAAACGAATTAAATTAATTAAATATATAAATGTCATAGAACATAAATAAATGCATGTTTTAGCATTTGACAAAGATTTTGCAGTACTAAGTTGTCTACATTTTATTAATATAATCAAATCTAGCAGCGAGCCAAATTTAGAACAAAATAACCAGGATAGTATAGATCAATCAACCCCAGTAAAAGGAAGTAGTGGAAAGCGTGTTTTTGTTTTAAGGTTTAGAAATAATACAACACCTACTTCCGAAAGCAAACCTTCGGGGGGTGGTTTAGCCCCAGGCGTGAAAACCCGTTTTATTCTTCGCGGACTTTCACAATCTACTATTGATGAGTTAACAAAGCCCGGAAATTTTAGAGCGGGCCATATTTCACACCCAACAAAGACAAGTTCGGAAGAAAACAGAATGGGTCAAAATGGAAATCTTGAAACAGCTGAACCCGAGAATGATGCATCAGTTGACCCCGAAAATGATGCATCAGTAAAACCCGAGAATGATGCATTAGCTGAACCCGAGAGTGGTGCATTAGTTGAATAAACGCCATTTTTAACCAATATACCACAATAAATATACCTTCGTAGCATGTTATAAGTAAATTTGAAACGTATAAATTACATTTTTACTAAAGGCTTGTGCAGGATTTTACGTACTGTACGTTACGAAAATGCTCTACGAAATTTCTACGTTTACGAAATATTTTATATGGTACGTAAAATTTTATACAAACATTATATATTAACATAAAAAATAAGTATGTATAAAAAAATTTTCGTATAGTAATTTTCGTAACGTACAGTAAGTACTGTACGTTACGAAAACACATAAAATATGAAATTTTTCGTATAAAAAATTTTGGACAGAAAAAGTGATTTATTTTTTCGTATACGAAAATTTTACGCACAAATAATAAAAGAACTTTAAAACTTACTGCCACACAGCAAAACCTTTTGGAATCACCACAACTTTGAGTAAAAAGATCATATCCTTATGTATAGACAATTTAAAAAAGAATATGCGCCGGCAATCGAAACTTTTTTTCGTATACACAAAAATCCTGAAAGAGGATTTCCATTTTTTGAAATTTTGTTCATTTTTGAACAATTTACCCATATATTGTTCAAAAATGACAAATGATCAAGTTGAAAAAAATCAAGCCTTCGGTATACGAATGAGTAGGTGAAATCAACTCAGGATAGAATATGAGGATATATACAATCTTTTTAGAGTGTTTTATTTGTAAAGTAAGATTGTCGGAAGTCAAAATCATATATAATCTTGCTAAGCCTTATATAATATCAATAGAGACTTTACTGCTAAAAATGTTAGTGGTATTTTACTAAATAAACACAATTCTATTTCTTAATGTATGGTTGTATCTTAAATTACTACATCAATTCGCAAAAAACACAGTTATTCAGCAATAACTATGGATATTCGTTAATACACGACCATTATGGCAAAAAATCGTACGTATTCTAAATTAACAATTATCTAGTTTCTTATATATTTATAAAACAAATATACTAATATAGAATTTCTGTCTATTTACCGAATAACTATGTTATTCGCGAATACCAGACAGAATTACAAAACAACCCTACCTTAAGAGTTATAATTACGTTTATTAAGTATTTTACTACACATCTGAGCATATTAGCATGTTATTCCGTAAAGGATCTTATAGAATGGAATTGCTGGAATGATTTTGTATTATAAAACAGGCTGGCCGTCGAATCGCCGCCGGCGGCGAATTGACGCCTATTTCGCCGTGGCGAATTCTTGCGTCAACTCGCTGCCGGCGGCGAGTTGACGCGGCTTTTTTGCCGTGGCGAATTCTTGCGGCGATTCGCCGCCCCCGGCGAGTTGACGCCCCCGGCGAGTTGACGCATGGTGATTCTACTCGTAAAGAAGCGTCAATTCGCCACCGGGTCAATTTTAAGATAATAAATGCATATATTACGTAAGTTATTTTTCTATGATGCTGTTTAATATATTATATAAAAACAAAGTACAGACTATAACTTGAATATTTTGCATATTTATGATTATTTCTGTTTATTTAAAAACACATCTATTGGTTGCTTATTTTTTTTCGCTTTTTATACTTAAGTCGATTACCCCATTATAAATACAATTAAACGAAAACTGGGTTGGTTTTACGGTACTTTTTTCAGTTATATATATTAAAAATGAAAACGATATGATAAAGGAGCAATTTGCGTATTGTGCAAAGTGAGAGAATACGGTTAGACCGTAATAATTTTTTTAAGTAGTATGAGTCATTTTATTATTTTTTAAGATTGTCTTACATACTCAAAAAAAAGTTATGTGAATCTTACAATATACTTATATAAAACTTTTTTGATTTTTGAAATTTATTTAAAAAGGCTTATTGTCAAACTTAACTCAAAAAAACTTTTTAGTTTGTTGTCTTGTTTGCCAAGAAAAATGTCCTTGTACCTGTTTATTGAAATTTGTATGGAATATTAAAGGGTTCTAGAGATCACGTTAAATATAAATCATTTTACCTGTATTATTGAAGTTATTTCTCATTTAAATTAAACCCAAAATCACTGCAAAACGTTTTCTTATTTTTTACCTTGGAACATATTTTAAAGTCATGCATATTATACAGTGATAAAGATCTTGTATTGATTTTATGAAAGTTTCCTTTTTTTATATATTTTAATTTTTTCGAAAAGCGATTCATGTTATAATATTTTTTTTATAAAAACGAAATGATACATCAGCTTTTTAAAAAACATATTTTTGTACCCGTGGCATTTTCATTTTGCAATTGTATATAAATCAATGTTTAGTTTTCTCTTTATGACCAGAATAATAGATATAAAAAATTGATAAATGTTCAGTTTCGTATTTTGGTATTTTTAGAGCTTGTTTTTACTAAATAATTATCATTTTACCTTTTTTTATTTACACTATATATTTCTATATTGTTGGTGAATGTTATTTAACAATAGTTTAATGTAATTTGCGTTTATATTGTTTTTTTTTTATATTTTTTAGTGTTTTTGTAGCTTTCAATGTCTTTTTTTCTGTATAATATTATTTGTTTTAGCAAAAAACTTCTTTTTATAGGCTTGTAATTATTTTTTTTTTGCTCTGTATATTTTCTTTCTTTCTTTAATTGTTATCATTTTTTTCCTTCAAAAAAAATCAGGTTTTTTTTAGCTTAGAATTTTTTTTTTGTTTCGGTTTTGCAATTATATATCTTTTTTGATTTTTTTTTAGGTATTCTGAGATAAGGGATTTTTTTGGTTTTATAAAAATTTTTCATTCGCAAGTTTTTTTTTTCAGTAATTTTTTTATCCCAAAAAACTTTTAAAATTTGTGTTTCACTTTCATTATTATTTATTATTATTATTATAATTTTACTAAATATATAATTTTAAGTTTTTTTTGTGCATTAATAAAATTACGGTTTTTTTTACAGACTACACAAAGCAGGTTTTCTTTGTTTTCGAAGGTTTTACTAAACTTTAAATAGATTTATTCATCATTTTATATTTTATATTAAATTTTTTTCAAGGTTTTTTTTCGGGTTTGTGTTCTTTTTATTTGTGACGGTCATAATTTTATCGTTTAAAATGTGTGGTTTTGATTTTTTTGACGTGATTTTTTTATTTTTATTTTTATTTTTATTTTTATTTTTATTTTCATTTAATTTTTTTTTATAATTAAAGTTATGATAAATACGATTTTTATTTTTTTTGTTTCTTTTTAAGGGAACTTTTTTTCGTTGCATATGTTTTGTATTTTTTATAATAATATTTTTTTTTATGTGCTTTTTTCTTTTGTATTTTTTTTGTCGGGAATCTGATGTATATTTACTGTTTACATTTTTTTATTTTTAGGTGTTTATTTTGTTTTCGTATGTTTATTTGTTTTTTTTTTACTATTTTTTTTTTTAACATATAATGGCAAATCTCAAACCATTTAATCTTTTCTTTAATAAGAAAATTTTTCATGGTGCCCTCAGATGAGAAAAATTACAACATTCACAAGCTCCAGAGCCAAGCCCAAGGCAGTATTAGAAGGATTCGACGTTCACTTTGATAGAAGAGTGGGATCAATAAATAGTTGACGATGCACGAATCGACAATGTGGTGGAAGAATACTTTGTAATGGCACAGATATCGTAAATGTGGCGAGAATACAACGCAAACAGTAAGCGAATCCCAATAAAGTGGCAGCAGCTATAGCCAAAAGCGAACTTAAGTGCAAGGCGATTGAGAAGGAGGCACCAGCACATGACATAATGATCGAAGTGTTGATAAGTATGCCAGAAGAGGTGACGTGTTTGTTACCAGTACCTAAATCATAACTGAATCTGTGACACAGCATCGAGATAAGGCTGCTGGATTAGTTCCAGACGAATTCCAAGATATTTCCGAATTTTTTTGAAGGCCAATGAATAAGAAACATTTTTTATTGCATGAATCTGGGCACACTGATGATGCAAAAATACCTAATTTCGCTTCCGAGTTTTTTTCGGGGCAACTTGAAGTTCAACTATATTTGCAGCTGATGTAACTTTCAGGGTAGTGCCATCAGAGTTTAGACAACTCTACACAATTCATATGTTTCAATTTGGGGAGTTTTTTTCGATTTTCTATATTTCAATAAAAGGTAGGAGTAAAGAAATATATTTGAAAATGTTTAAAATGCTTTTTTTCAAGACTGCACTCTATCCATCTATTCTTTTATTTGATTATAAAAAGGCAGTAGAGTTTGCGGTTTAAGAAGTATTTGTATATATTGATGCGGCTGGATGTTGTTTTCGTTTCGGTCAATCATTATGGCGGCAGTTACAACACATCGGTTAGGACTTTATATCAAAGCGATGTGGAGTTCCGAAATAAAATAAGAATGTTTTTTCAACTTAGCATATGTGGAGTTCCGAAATATAATAAGAATGTTTTTCAACTTAGAATATGTGCCTCTGAATCTTTTAGATAAAAGTGATAGACATATTATGCGCATAGTAAACCCAAATAACTTAGAAGATATACTAGGAGAATTTATTGAATATTTTTCTACGAGTATTTATAATCAGGGTAAAGATTTTAATACACGCAAAAATCAGTTTAAACCTAGCATGTAAAACTGTCATTGCGCGAATGTTTACTTTGTACCCAGCACAACTTATGCAATTGAAGCATAACATAGATCATCGAATATATAAAGTGTCACTTCCAGTGCAAATCTTTTTAAATTGATATGTATTCCGCAGAAAGATGGGGCATATGCTCAAATATGATTCGTTAAGTTACAACAGGGAGTCAAAAAGATTATTTTTCCTAATGATAATATACGAACGGAAAGAAAATTTATTCTTAAAAGTGTGCAGGTTTATTTTTGTTCAATATTTGCATGTGTTGGGTGCGAGAATGCATTAAAAATGCGATTAATAATAAAAATACTGTAAAAAATCTTTTAAAAGCTTTTCTTTTAGTCTTTTTTCATAAAGTGTATTTTTTGATTTGTTGACAACTGAGGTTGTAGGTTTTTAATTTTTTAATATATATCTATATGTGTTTCTTATTTTATTTTTGTAATTTTAGCACAGTTCTTTGTTATTTAGTAACTAGTTTTATATCTTTTAGTCTGTTTCGTAATTATTGCTTATTTATATTTTAGTTTTCTTTGTTTTTCTATTTATTTCTTATATTTTTTTATTTTAACTTTCCATTTGATTTTTTTCTTATTTTATATGTTTTTGAATAAATATAATTGTTTTTTGTTTTTTAAGAATATAATATTTACTTACTTCTTAATTGATTAAATTACTTAAATACAATATTTTATTCGCATTTTATTTAATTATACCCCTTCTTTTCGAATATTCTTTATTTTGATTGGAGCAAGACTTAAAAAATGTATAATTCTTATTTGGTGGCGTATTGACGCCACTTAACGCGCTAAACCTTTTTGCGTCTACTCACTGCCGGCGGCAATCTGACGCACAGGATTCGCCGTAGCTAAAAATGCGCTAACTCGCCGCCGGCGGCGAGTTGACGTAAGAATTCGCCACGTAGAAACTCGCGTCGACTCGCCGCTCAGTGAAAGGAAAAGAATGAAAGATTAAATATGACAAATCTCTTGCCATTTAGTATGGAAAAAGAATATTTTGCTACATTACAGGCCAATAAATAGCAATTTATAATAAAATCGATAAAATGGAATGTTTGTATAGAAATAGGAAATTTTTTATTTTAAATTTATCTCATTTAATCTACTGTAGAAATTCTCTACCCAAGAAATATTTTTTATGAGTATAAAACAAATATCACCCCCCTTATTTTAACCTTCAAAAATATGGGTAAAAAAGAAGACCAAAAAAGCCAAAATAAACAGACTTAAGACGCATATAAACAGTTTTTTGTAGTCTTTTAAATTCTTGCATGCAAAAAACATATTTTGAATGCTACACTAGACACATAATGACTATATTTGTACGTATATTTGGATAAAAACACGCCAATTTTTGTTGGTTTGTAATATTATTTTTTTTTGTTTTTTTTTGCTATTTTTACTCCTCTTTTTTACCCATATTTTTGGACGGAAACTTTATGGGCCGATATTTGGTGTTTACTTATTTATGCTCTTTCTTCTATTGAACATTTTTTTGATTATATTTCTAGGGTAAAAAAAGGTTTACAAAAAGGAAACCCTGTCCTGTAAAAGCCTTCACAAAAACGAAATTGCTATTTTTTATGTTTTTTTCTTCACAAAAAAATGTATTTTGTTTCTTAGGGCGGGGACCATTTAGGGATAAGCCGTATTGATAATTATGAATTAGGTATTAATAAGCCGAATAAATGTATGAATATATGTAAAACGCAAGTAAAAAAATAAAACCTTAATAAAATATACATGAAGAATATGTTATTATTTTGCATACTGATTTATAAGACCTCGTCTTTAGCTGTATTTAATCCATATATTTTATAATAGAATTAGGGATTGCCACTATACCTTATAGTACAAAAATTGTATACACGTATAAACGCTATACCCTATAGTGTATTGTTGGTGTATAGTGTTTAAAGAAATTTTTTTGGTTCTTTTTTAGTTATTTTTATACTCGTTAAATTTATATGTTTAATTTGTTAAAAAAAAAGATAAAAAGTTGATTTTTAATTAAGATTCTAGCTTAATAATTATTAATGTCTAATTTAAATATAAAGAAAAAAAAAATTGGTTATTAAAAATTGAATGTTTTGGTAAAAATGTTTGAAAGGAATGGTCTTTTTCTGTTGCTAAGTTTTACACTGTCGTGTGTAATGCACAATCTCTAATAACACTATACAGTGTATAGGTAATTTACTATTCGCTTACTTCACACTTACTATACTGTATAGTACTATACCGTAATGTATAAAACCCGTCCCTAGATAGAATATCTGTTTATAATGTATATTTGTGTCATTTAATGCCCGAAATATATGTATTTAACATATTCTTAGTATAACTTATGTAAAGAATGCATTATGGAAAAAATGGGCGCTTATCTTCAACTTTGATTATAGCTAAAAACGATGGATTAAATATTCAAGATTTTTCAACAGCTTTGAATAGGACATACGATATTCTTCATATATAATAAATTTTAAGCTATTTGTAACATACCCCACAGGTTTATTTTACCTTGGTTTATAAATGCATGTTTTATTTTCGTGTACCAAAGGTTAAAATACCCATGGGTATTTGTCTACATTTAAGGACCCTTGGAGAAACAAATTACCAATGGCTTTTCTGACTTTAATTAGTATTTTAAAAATAATAAATATGTAGAAATGACAATTGACAAATGAAATTAAAAATAAAGTATTCACAACATATATATATGCATAATAAAAATTATAAACGATACAACTTATGTGCTTTTTATAATTTATTGACGGAAAATATTTGCAAAAATACACCAGTGTGTATATTTTATTAGTATGGTGTATTATTTTGTATAAAATTCTAACAAAAAAAACTTAAATGATCAAAATAGGGACTTTATAATAAACTACCTTATAATATTTTTTTGTTAATTAAGATATCATTTTTTTGTGCAAATGAAAGGTAAGTATTTAAATGTCACTTCTTAAAGAGAATAAAAACGATGGAACGACGCCAAAACACACAATCAAGATCATATAGATTGTTGTAACCTCTGACTAATTAGCATTAATCTGAAAAAAAAATTGCTTTTTTGTGTGTATTTTTGGCATCCGGCCGTCTGCACTATTTTTATTTACCTTAAATGTTTGATAAAGTTTATTATTAACTACTCAAGCTATATCCAAGGATGATGCCCTTAAAATTTTCAATTCGGGTAATAAAGTTAATTTAATTGACCCGGGCCAAACCCGTGACCCGGAGTACAATACCCAAGTCAGACTCAAAAATGTAAATTCTCTATAAAAAAACGACAAGCAAAATATAAAATAAGACAAATGCATTTGCACTGCAGTTGTGTTTGCGCGTGTTTCACTACAAAACAAAAGAAAAAACATCAAAAAAAATTTTTTAGGTTATATTGTTATTCTAAATTTACGTTTTTGCGTTTGGTTTATTCTTAATCTGTGTATGCACGTAAACCGATTAACATCTAACAGCGCGGGTAAGAAAAGTTACTGACTTTGTTTTTTTTCATGTTCACCGCTAGATTCAGATTCCGAAAATAGATAAAAACTACAAAAAACACACCAGTATTTTTTTGTGTCTATTCTTTATACTTTCACTTACAGAAGCTTGAATTGATGTAATTTGTATTTGTTGTAAATTATATATTTATATTTTTTCGATGCCGGGGCGGATTAACAGGAGCACGGGGGGCATGTGCCCCTGAGCCCCCGGCTTAGGGGGCCCCAAAAAAAAGTTTTGCTAGGGGTACAAACTTATATTAAAACACAAAATTTTTGTCAATATTAGAATACAAAAAAAAAGATTGCTATATATTTATTTATAAGATAGTCAGAAATATTGCAATGTTTTTAAATTTAGATTTGCATACGTCGTTTTACTATAACATCATTATAAACAAACTACAAAATGATTTCCTTCTAAAGCTGTATTAGTATGTTTAAATTACACTGGTAATCAAAAAAAACAAGCTGTTATTTTTTTCGTAAAAATGCAAAAAACTTAAACAAACACAAGTGTAAAAAAAAAAAGCAAAAAACAATAATTTTCTGCAGCTGTGTATGTATAAAAAATACCTATTAATGTCCAAAAATTTGACATTGATTCTACAAAAAAAACGTTTACAATCTTATGGATTTGCGTTATTAAACTTTTTAAAAACGGCACTATTATTATCAATTTTTTTTTGTACGCTGCATGAAAAACCCTAGTTCGACCATAAAATTTTTACATTTTACGTAAGTGCTGCAGTTTGCAGGATAAAAATGTAGGATTAATTTGTTTTTTTTTAAGAATATATACGTCATTGTAAAGCTTGCAGCTTTTAAAGCGCCCATAAAAGAAAATGTATATTACCCTGTTAAACGGCTATAACAATATTGTAAATATGTATACTGATTGACGATATCAACACTAATAATTATTTAAAACAAATTTTATATAAAGAAAGACGGTTATCTAGTTTTCCTGATTATCGGATTTTAACTAATGTAAAATTGCAAGTCTTTTGTAGTGAGTCTGGTACAAATGCATGGCTGGAAAAAGACTTTGTAAGATTTACGTTCGTGTGAGTTATATGGTCTTTTTTACAATAAAAAAACATTAGACATCATGCAGTAATTTGTGCAGAGCCTTAACAATAAATAGACAGTACATATAAATAAGTCTTGAAAGGACTGTTTTTCAGAGAAATATAATAAAAAAATTTGTCAAAATTGTATTAACTTTTAAGTACAATACTTATTTGACTAGCTGTATCCATGACCCCACAACGGTAGAATAAAACAATTTTATATTTAATTGAATGTTTTTGGCTTATGAAAAAGCACATTCTAAGATTTTTTTTATAAACGACGTTGCTATATTTTTTTCGTTTTAAAAGCATATTGTAAGCATTAGTTTTTATGTAAGTTATTTTAATTATCATTTTTACTATGCGCAAAAAAGTATTACGCTGTAAATGTAACACAGATCTATACCTAGATTAAAAAACATTTATACAGAAAGGTGAACACGCAGCTAATTTTCATATAAAACGCAATAGTGAGACAGAGTAACAAAAAAACACAACATGGAATGTTCAACGAAACATTGTAAAGTCTTAAATAAAATTCAACTATATGTAATAGAAAATAGTCAAGTTGTAAAAAGGAAAGGGGATAACTCGCCAAAAAAAACATGAAAAACAACAACAAGCGGTTAAAGTCACCATAAATACATGAAAATAGCACGAGCATTTGCATTAAATGCAAAAAACTTAAAGGAATTATAAAGTGATGTTGTGTAAGGATAAGGGTGGGACAGTTCTTAAGAAAAAAAACAAAAAACTAAAATAAATGTATTTATAGATTTATTTACAGCATTGTACATATATTGATGTAGATAAAATATTTTTTGGTTTTTTTACTTCTTTTATTCTTAACCCTGCCCTAATTTCCCTTTTTTTGGCAAATTATTCACCCCTCTTTTTTATACGCAAATTGTCGAACTGTCCGCCAATTCGATTTTAATAATATGCAAAAAAAAAACAGTAGCGTGCAGAAAAACATGTCTTTTATTAGCAAAGTGCCCAACATTTATAATGCCAAAGTCTATGCTTTTTCTAACAAAAGAAGCATTAAATATATATATATGGGCAAAGTATTTCCATTTTTGTATCATATTATAATCCTAGAAAACTAATAACTCTAGCCAATGTAAAACAATCACCACAAAAGTTTTTTGCTATCATGTTTACTTTATTATTATAATTAGTTTTGTTTTTTTTAAATTATTATAAAATCTAAGCCTGAATGAAAAAAAAACTGTAAAACTTAGCTATAAACAATGCACATATTTGTAAAAAATTAATAATTTTTAAACGTGGGCCTTCGCAAAAAAAGTGCCCCCGGGCCCCCAATTTTGTTAATCCGCCCCTGTCGATACCTCCTGGTTTACGACAAAAATATAATTTTTACAGGCAAACCCCATTATATCGCCATAAAAAAAAATATATTTTAAGTATAAGTGAACAGATTTGATCGCAAGTTCATTTTTTTAAAATCCAACTTTTTTTGGCGATATATCGGGGTTTGCTTGTACATGCCTCTGTCTTTTTTTTACTGCATTATATGCAACTTTTTTTAAAAGTGTTTTGTTTTTTTTTTCTATTTCTTTACGTTTAACATGCACTACTAAAGGATTGTAATATTTACTTTTTAAACATAAAATTGTACCCTTGCAGCAAGTTGAATTTATATGACTGTTAGGTAGTTTTCTAAAAATTATCTGGGCGTGATTTATGTGTGCTTTTCAACTTTAATTGTATTGCCAGGCACAAAATTCAATTTGCAAAGAAATAGCTCTAATAGCGGATTTGAAGAGGGTAAGCCCTGTTGCCATGGGCGCCAAAGCCCCTCCAGGTTGCGAAGTTCCTGCAAGCTAATCTACAAAAGGTTGTTTTTATAAACGCAAAAAAATTGGAAAACTAGTGTATACAAGTAAATAAAAGGGAAATTTTCTAAAAGAAATTCTTTTAATAAAAAGGCATAAAATTTATTGTAAGTTTTTTTTTGTAATTGTGTAAATAATTTACGCAAAATCTATGCAATCAAGTTGCAAGATTTTGTAATAATACGTATTTTTGTAATAACTTGTATATTAAAAAAAATATTTCTAATTATATCAGTGTAAAAACGAAATTTACAAAACGTTGCATTTTTTAGACTTGTAACACGATTTTTTTACGTAATTTTTTTAAACATCCAAAATAAAAACAAAAGAAAAAAATTAACAAAAAATGAATGTTACTGTTTTTTAAAAAACCTGCATGGGTCAGATATTGTTCTTGTAAAAACTTATTAAAAACAAATGGTATGTGTTGATGTTTAAAGTATGAAAAAACGACCTTTTTACTTGGTATTTGTGCACGAGAGCAGACTAAAATTATTTATTTCATGTTGGTCCCCTTTGCAATTAGTAAGATATACAACAAAGATTCCAATAAATCTTTGCGTCTTTTGCAAGTGTTTGAGCGCTTTAATAGAAATACAAATTTTTTCTGACAGTTTTAATTGCGCTTTTAAAAATACTTTTTTTTTTAAAAGCTATAGTATATATAATAAAACATAAGTTTATCGCAAGTTTTTATTTAACTTATGGCAATGTTTTTATAAAGTGCGCTACGGTACTATGATTCAGCCATTTAAATGCATTTTT
>JAQFYM010005690.1:0-12826 GCA_034694785.1 Agrenia bidenticulata
AATTTATGTCTTTTGTCAGATAAAAACTAACAGCTACTTAAAAATACAAAGCTATAAAAATTCATTCTAAAAAATCGCAACCTTACACAATTGAACACAATGCAAAGCTGGTATGCAACTAAGCTCGAACTTGATTATTTAAATTATCAACTATAATGTATACTTTGTATATTTACTTCAAAAAGTACAAGTAAATCCTTTTAAAATTGCTTTTTATATGTTTAAATTACATTTCCCGGTTTTTTTAACTACGTGCACATTTTTTTTACAAAAGAACCGGGACCCCAGGGTTTCTCCGGGACCCCGGGGTTATACAAAAAGGTACAATAATATCTCCCGGGTTTTCTTACACCGGGGTTTTACAAACCCTAGTCTAGATACATAAAATTTCCAAAGTGTAAAATTGAATAACAATTTTTACATAAGACGCATAATTTTACAGTGCGTTGTTATTTACAAAAAAAAGTAGATATAAATCAGTTTTTTTTTTAACTTGACAGATCTTTTCCAAGACTTTGCAGATATTATTTTTACATAAACCATATATACGCCTTATTATAGTTACATTATTTTTTGATAGCTTTTATTTGGCAATGCTATTACTTTGCGTTATATTTTAAATTTCATTGCAGTCGTATAGTAGGACAGGACAAACCTTAGTATTTTTTGTAATACATTTTTAATTAATAAGCTCGTTAAACTAAAAATACATACTATTACAAGATTATCATGCAAAAACATTTTTACAACGAAAAATTTGTCTCAGATAACTAAAATAAATTTTAAAGTTTTTTTTACAAAAGTATTTTTATAGAATATTATTTAGTATTCGCGTAATTTTTTTTTTGCTGAGTATTCGGTATTAGGTTTTGTAAAAATTGACCATTTTACGACCATATGAGCAAATGTTAGATCTATCATTACAAACTGGTTTATCTTTCGGCATATATAAAAATGATATACTCGTTACTAGGGCGGACATTAAAGCACAAAAAAAAGGCATTTTCGTTTATTTAAAACAAAAAAAATCTAGAAATTTAAACCAGCTAAACCCGTTTTCTGCCATTTTTTTGTAGCAAAAAAACAAAATAGTCAAAGTGTAATGTTCTATTACGCTTAAACCTTTTCGAACACTTGTCAATAATACAATTTTAACTTTTCTTAAACCACAAAAAATGCTTTCACCAATGAATGTGCTTTACAGGTTTTTTTTGCTTTTAAAGAAAATGTTGCTCTTTGGGTCGCCCTATCAATTACACATAATTAACGGATATAACTGCCTGGTTCTTAAGATGACCTGTTTACTTCATATATAAAAATACCGTTATAAGCGTAAGCCAAAAAAAGAAAATGTTAAATGTAAATAAGTACAGTTTAGGCATTAAATATGTTACATTTTTATGCTAAAAATACAAAAAGTGTGTATTTTATGTAAGATGAATGTTTAATTGGCAAAAAGGCATAAAATAAACCTTCATTGCACACCATAAATAGTTACAGTATTTTTTTAACTTATACGAAAACAAATATCAATAAATTATACAGCTATGTTGTTTTTTTATACTTGTATATTTTCTGAATATACCATGATGTATAAAAACATTGATTTTAAATTACTAGTAAACCGTACATTTGCCGAACTGAATCAAGATCTTACTGCATCACCGGGGATTTAATCAATCTTTAGGAATTTTACTGATCATAAAAGAATGATAACAAAAAGACACAATCATAAAAGACAGCATAATCCGGTAACTGTATCTACAAATAGCATACAGTTTTCAAATGATTTTTACATATTAAGGGTACGCAGTAAATTGACGTTTACTGTTTCAAATGGTAACAACTGACGATAAAGTAGTCAAAAAATAAGCAACTATAGATAAAAATCATATACATAGATGTATTCATAGATTAATGGTTTTAGTTGTGTAAAATAACGCGAAAAAAAAACTAAAAGTAAAAATACTTATAAATAGTTTTAATAAATTATAATTTTTAAAACTAAAAATGTCTTTTTATTCGTACTATATCAAATAAAACTATTTATTAAACTGCAAAAAAAAAAACAAAAATACTATCAGGCATAAAAAAGATAATAACGATAAACTAACGTAGATGTTGCGGAAAAATATTCCTGTTTTTTATGACTAGCTCATGTAAGAATTATGATCTATCCAAAATATAAAAACAAAGCTCGAAGTGTAAAAACCATAACATGCCCTGTTTTTGGTGTATTAAAAAGATTTGCATCAGTTTTCGTTTATTTAATTTTTTTGTTTGGCCAGAATTTAATTAAGAAGAGCCACCAAAAGAGAAAAATGATTTTTTTGGATCACGAAACTAGTTAATTCACATTTTTTAACATTAAAAAAAACTTTTTTTTGTAGTATAAATAATATTTTTATAAAATCTTACATATCATAAATCTTTTAATAAATTGTAGAACTGTCACAGTGCAAAATACAGCGCACCGCACCAAATCAGTGCGATGCAGGTGCGAAAAAAATAACTGGTGCAAATGAAACCGCGCCAATTTCAAATGTAGAAAAACAACTTGGAAAACTTTGCCAAATATTAGTAACATTTGCAATCAAAACAAAAATTTTCCATGGTAAAAAATCAAAAAATGCACATTACAACTCAAATTTTTCTTAAAGCTTGCATATGTTTTATACACCAGCACAAAAGTTTGCAGTTTAATATATCTTTTGATGGGCTTTATCATTATTAAAGTAAAAAACGGCACTAAAATGGAATAAATGTTTGTGATAACACATATTGGCATGCATACAATTGTACATCACAGCAGTGTAGTAATTTATTAATATTAAATCATGTATGTTATAAAAAAACATAAAAAGTTAAGTAAATATATTAATCACTAGATTAAAAGATTAATTAAAAATCTTAATACTTTTTAGCGCTTCTTTATGTTGTAAAGAATATAATATGTTTTAATATTTTTTCCGTAATAAACTTGTAATGCTGATGCGCATAGCAACAAAAATACGGAAAAAATCAGCATAACGATTTTGAACCTTTAAAATGCT
This sequence comes from Agrenia bidenticulata, assembly GCA_034694785.1. Classification (NCBI taxonomy): domain Eukaryota; kingdom Metazoa; phylum Arthropoda; class Collembola; order Entomobryomorpha; family Isotomidae; genus Agrenia; species Agrenia bidenticulata. Next base: position 3,054 of record JAQFYM010005690.1, read on the forward strand.
CAAAAAATGATCATTGCGCACTAAAATGTAGTAAAAAATGTTTTTTGTCCATTATAATACATTTTACCATTACATCCAAGAAAAAACGATACAAAACAGTTTTTTTGATACTGCAACCGTAGCTACGCATTCACTGTAAAATTACATATAATCTACTATAAGAACATTGTAATTTTTTTTTTCTAGAAATAGCCTGTTTATTATGCGTTTTTAGATAGGGTTTGCAAAAGCCCGGAATAAGAAATCCCGACACAAAAAAAAAACTTTTAAAAACGCCAGTCCGGGATCCTGGGATTTTGTAATGTGTACTAATTACCCTTTTATGCATGATTAGTATCTTTTTGTTTTGTAAAAAAGATAAATAAATTGCCAAGGTTTTTTTTTTGAAACTCTAGCATTGATTTTGTGCAAAACAAAAATATAAAGATGGGTTTAAAATAGGTTGTAGTATATTTAAAACGTTTATTCACCGATCAAAAAATTTATCAAACATTGGAAAGCTTCCTTTTTTTTACTTGCAAGCTCAAAAGATGCACGAATTATATGTATATATTTTAACACTTAATGCATAATTGAAAAAATAGTTTTAAAAGTAGATACAAGTTAAAAGGTAGTATATATACTGTTTGCAGCGATTTTATGCATCTATCCCAGGCTAACAAAAGTATAAGCATATGTTAGATTACATTAAAAAGAAAAAAATACTATAGTATTGCAGACCCTACCTTCTATTTAAATATAAATGTAGCAATTTTATAATTTCCGTATATAAAGATCATGTTAACGCGCATTGTGCACACATTAAGTAGATATAAAAGTATTTAAGACCGTAAAAATATGCAATACCACTTGTCACATAGTGTCGTTATGTATACAATTTTTTTGCTTTTTGCATGTGTTATACTTAGCCATATATTTACAGCTTTATATTATAAAATAATACTGACTAAAATTTTTGTATTTTTATAATTTTCGAATTTTTTAATTCAAACACGAAGCATTCATTTGTGTCTCGTTTTATATCTTGTCGAGGGTAAATGCAACAATAATGACTGAAATACGAATTTTTCTTTTGCTGACTGTATAAAAGGAATAAATAAGTGCAAGTGGTACAAATTCTTATGCGAAGCGTTTTTATGTTAACAATTTTTATCATAAAAAATACTATGTATTCTTTTTCTATTTATTCATTGAGCACTACATTTTCTTTAGACTAAGCATTTTAAATTTGCCGCAAAAAATGCCAAAGATAAAATAAACATATACAAGTGTAAAAAAAGCTTTTTTTTGTTTCTTATTTCAATTTTCTTGTGCTGTCTTTATGTACAGAATGTTATCTGCGGTCAAAATAAATCCCGTTGCACTTCATTTATATATGGTTTTATATATGCATGAGAAAATCTTACTCACCTTACAGTTTTAGCTTTGGAAAAAAAGTGCACTTAATAGCAATATAAAATATAACAAAACCATGTGGTTTAATAACATTTTCTAATTTGAATAATTACAAAGAAAAAAAAATGATAGATTGGCATAGCAGACGGTGGTAAAAAAAACTTTATGCTATGTTTTTACTTAAGGAATGGGCAATTACGAATAACAGTAAAAGAATAAAGGCATAACTTTTCTTAGCAACGATTTTCTTTAAGTCAAGGGCTTCCTAAACACTATAACAAAGCAACACACAGAAGAAAACTACAGGGTATAATCGCTGACGCCAAGCAGTGTAATCCCGCGTTTATGGCAACTGCAGCCATTTTGCAGTTATACTTCTGTGTTGTGAATTATAAAACATAAAAAGAAATATGTTTAGCCCATAACTATGACAGCAAAAATATTTTTTTATAAATACGATTTTAGCCCCCGTAGTAAAAATCCTTACTTTTTTAACCCTTTTTATTATTATTAAGACTATTCAAATGTTGAATTCGTGCTCATTTGACCAAAAAAAACTTAAATAAACAAAAATGCTTTTATACTTACAACAAGTACAAATAAAGAAATTTGTCCGATGTATTATACCTTTTGATTCAAAACTTAAATAAGTGTTGCGTTTTACACAATTTTAAATTTTAAGGCTTGCTTTAACAACCTCAAATTTGCTCGTTAGGCACTGTTATATATTATTGTTGCTCCAATACCTACAACTCTTTTGAAAGGTGATTTTGAGTAAAATTTATATAACCTTTTTTACATTTTAAATCTAGTTTATACACTTCTGAACGTTTTTAAACAGTATTTTCATCAAATAATACATTTAAAATGTATAAAAAATTCAATTGACAAAATCAGGGACCCGGAAACCCGTATAGCTTCCCGAGATAAGTTTTTAACCTTTTGTTATAGCAAACCAGACTCCCAGGATCCCGGAATTGCAACCCCTATTTTTAAGGCGTCTTTAATGTAGAATATTTTAAAAAAGCTTTTTTTTTAAAACCTATACAAAAAGCTTACAGGCCTACACAAATATATGCAAAAATATATGGCAACGATGTCATAAAGATCGCAAAATATGTGGCCATGCATTTAAGACTGGAAGCCTCATATTTTATTTTAATATATGTAAAAAAAGAAACACAAACACAAGCAAAAAAAAAACAAAAAACAAAAAATCTTTTATTTGCAATCATATTTATACACGGGTTAAAAAATTTCCAATAAAAGACCTGGCACAAAAAACAAAAAAAAATTATAACAAAATTTATGTAAAAACATGCAATTTTATGCAAGTAGAGTATATGTGCAAATGATGCAATGGAAAACGCATACTTTGTATAATAAAAAGTGCTGCATGCGCCGTTACATAGTGTGAACTATAAGAAGGTCGTTTACACATTTGAATTTATAGGTTTATTTTTTTAGCATCTAAAATATCTGTATGTACGCACTACTTTTTTTAATTTTTACAAGTAGTAATAAATGTGTTTAAACTCTAGAAACGGAAAATGTATTGAAAGTTTTTATATTACAAAGTGCTGATTTTTTGCATCAATTCTTATTTTGTCTGTAATATATAGAAACAGATCTTAATGTGTGATGCGGTACTGATGCGCAAAACAGACATGTGGTGCAAGTGCGCTATGGTGCGGGGACAACTCTGATAGACTATTTAATGATAGATGCAACCAGAACTTTAGACATTTTTGTACAACCAAGTTTTTTTTAGGACTTTTTGCATTAAGTTTTTGCTATAACTTACCTCATTTATCTATAGTTCCGAGTCGTTCATAGTTTCAAAAACAGACACAAAGGTGTAATAGAATAATTAAAGCTTCTATGTCTATTAAAAATACCATTCGTGTCGTAGTAAAAACACGATAAAACTGAGTTACTGAACACTACGTAGTTTTAAAGCGGAAATCTTAATAAAAAGACAAATCGAGCTATTTATATTTTGGTAAAACTTACATAAAAATATCTCGTTCGTAGCAAAATAACTTTATGAACAATAACTTAAAATTATTAAGGATAAAAAACGGAAAAAAATAAGCAAAAAACAAAAAATTACAGCACACCATTTTTAAAATATGACCTGCATCAAGCAAGAAAAATTCAATGAATTTAGAATTAAAAAAAGCTATTTTTATAAAGGGTGTCTAATACCGGTTAACCGGTGCGGCGATTAACCGGGTTTTTGCATTTTTATTCGTCTTTCGGTCAACCGGATAAACCGGTTAGTTCAAATTGCAAACTACCTATCCAATAAATGTAAAAATTATATTTTTGCAATATTTTTACAAAAGAAAAAATAGTTACGTATGAAAATAATTAATGTTTTGTTTTTTTTTTCTACCTGAGTAGAATCGACAAATAAAGTAAAAGTTTAAAAAAAAACGTACATTCAAAAATAAAAACAAAGCGCCAGAGGCTATCGTAACCCTTTGCCCATGCATATGCATTGTATTGATTTCATGCCTTTTTTGTGCAGAGAGTACATTTTTTTCTATCAGAATTACAAAAAAAAATATTCAGGCGACGTTTGTACGCTACAGTAAGGCATTGTAAATACTAAATTGTGTGACACTATTGAATTTTGTATATTCACCAATATCATTTTGATCTTTACAAAGCCACCGCATTTTCTACAAAAAAAAAGAGCAAATTAAGTGCATTACTTTAGATTGTGTTTATGTAAACTTCATAGATAAATCATTTTACCGTTGCCTCTTTTACAAGATTAAAAAAAAAGTTAAAGAGAGGGGTTTATACTTTTTACTTCTTAATCATTATATATGTCATATTCAGTAAAATATATCAGGATGAAAAGACAAGCTGTGCATCTTTTTACACCCAAAAAAATATTATAGCAACAATAAAAAACATATATTATTTTTATCTATAAAATGTATTGTGTATAAATGTATGTTTTTTTACCCGGTAACATAATTTTCTATATGTTTTTTTAGTATTTAAAAAACCGGTTAACCGGTTAACTCGGATTTAATTATTTTTTAACCGATTAAACATAGACACCAAAAACCTGGTTAATTGGACACCCTATTTTTATATATTTACACAAACCAGAAAAAGGGGTTACCAGTAGAAAAACGCTAAAACGAGTAGTATAGTTTTTTATATAAAAATTGTTATCTGGAGGCCCCAAAAATGGTATATCAAAAAAAATAGTTAAGAAGATTAATTTCTAAAAACCACAAAACCTTATATAAGAAGTTTAATTTTGTTCAATTTTACAAAAAATTAACTTTATAGGAAAACAAAAAAATACATTATTACTTATTTTTTTCGATTTGGTGTATTTTTTTCTCGCATTAAAGACTAAGTTTTTACTATGTTAATATGCTAGCACGTTTTTTCCGTCTTTTGCATGTAAAAAAAAAATCTTGTTATGTACAAAAAACATAATAAAATATTATTTTTGCTGTTGATGCGATTTTATAGCACATTTATTTTAGATTTGCTGTTTTAAATGCGTCGGTTATAACAATATACATACTCATATTTATATTTTTTGCATGGCTATAAAAAAAGAAATTTTAGAACCGATATTATGCATAAGAATTAAAAAACACTAGTTAGGGTTTTTTTTCTGCTGTACAGGCTATTCTAACAACCACTCTAAAAAAGTACTTAAGAATTTATTAGTAACTTGTGACTTATTTTTTTTTTACATATGGGGTTTTTTTTTGAGCTAAAAATACCCCTGAGAGTTGTTTTTAGTCTTTATTTTGCAAAATATACTTAGGTGAATAATTAACGACGTAGATATTTTTTCTTTTTTGACCATCGTGTAAAATAAACATCACATAGTACTTTTAAAATCAGTATTTTAATGATATGATTACCAAAAAGTACATAACAGTTAATTTTAAAAACAGTATAATGCCTTGGAAATACAAATAAATGCGCCATAAATATACATGTCTAGGATAATAGAGAAGAACAAAAGTATTTTGCATGTAAAATTGCGTAAGATAGCAAATATTGTTTTATGACTAGTATAATAAAAATATTGACTGTATTCATGGTATAAAAAACCATTCTGTTTGTTTCATAACATATAACTATGCATTTCGACATATTTTCGTACGTCTTTGTTTATAAAATAAATAAGCGAAAGGGGTTTGCTTTATTGTATACATTTATACTATAAAATTATGTGTATTGTTATTTTAAAAAAAGAGTGCTTTTGTTCTTAGAAACGTTGGGCAAAAGTAAAAAGCAAAAAATTATTTAAGTATGTAGTTCTAGCTTAGGTTTCCTGTAGATATGTATATATGTTCGTTGTAGAATATTTCAACCACACCAATGGTTTTTATGCTTTTAAAGAACATTTAAAAAATTCTTGTAATGCATGAGAATTTTGCATGAGGCTCTCAAAGCTTTGGATTAAATTATCCTAACTATTTAATAAATAATTACTTAAATTTTATGTTGCTTTATATAGATATTAATTTAGATGCCGTCAAACCAATGTACAAATAAAGTCCCAATGTTTATCCTGTCAATACAGTCAACCAAAATATTCCCCTTAACTGCTTAACTTCTGCATTATGCAATTTTGAGCATGGCAAAAACGTTGTATCTCGTCGCGCTTTACACGTAGGATCCTTTAAACGCATTTGTAACCCTTATTTCATACCTAGTTTGATTTTCGTGTTAAAGGGGGCAAAGTGCTATGTAAAAATACTTTGACTTCAACAGAGAAACGTCACTGCAAAACTATTCGAGCATAAAAAACAATTTTTTTATCGTGTTCGAACTCTTAATTCTTAAAATGTATGAACCGAAAAAATTTACTTATTTTACCAGAGAGCAGGAACTAAATGCAATAAAACCTACGGATAAAAATTATTTCATCCAGGTGCAATTCACTCTTGGTAAAATAAATAATATTAGCTTTTAACATAAATAGCCATTTTTTAACATACACAAATTTACAAAAAAAAAATTAATAGGAATTGAAATACTAAAAAAGATTTTGTAACCAAATAAGTAAATTTGCGAAGAAAAAAACCAATATAAACGCACATAGTATAACAATTTACGTTTGGGTTATAAAAATAGAGCATTGTAAGTCAACCGAAGCAATAGATTAAAGCTTTTTGATAAAAAACATGCCGGGTTCCAAGATATATACGTGTGGGATAGCTTATCAAACTAAAAAAATGATAAAAATTACATGTTTTATAAAGCAAGCCCTATTAGGTAATTCATTTTGATGCTTATTTATGTCAATAAATACAACAATAGAAAAAAAAACAAAAGTAAAAGACGAAAGAAAGAACGAAAGAAAGAAAAAAAAACAAGAAGAGAAAGAAAGAAAGAAAAAAAGAAAGCAAGCAAGTAAAGAAAAAAGAATAAAGAAAAAAAGAAAGAAAGAAAGACAAGAAAGAATAAAAGAAAGAATGAAAGCAAAAAGAATGAAAGCAAAAAGAAAAAAATAAAGAAAAAAGATAAATAGATAATGACGAGAAAAGATAATAATATAGATTTAAAACATCTGAAAATGCTCTTTTGCATGAGTATGTCCTATTTTACCTTTAAATCATAAAAATTTTACAAATCACAAAAGGACAGAGCAACCGCGGTGCAAAGGTTTGCTTTCGCTACGTGTTACACTTACAAGAGCCTTATTTTTTGCCGGCGTACATTGCAAAAATCATGTAAGCTAATTTTTTTTTTTAAAAAAAAAATATATTTTCGTACAGGATGTAGGGGTTTAATTTTTCTACTACTTAGTGCACGTTGTGTTTTTTTACCTAAAGTTTTTTTACCTATTGATTTTTACAAAACCGTCTCATTATTTAATCTGTAAATGTTGTACCACATTGTGGTATTACCTAGTATAAGATCATCAAAAAAGGCTATTCTTATTTTTTCTTGTAACTAAAAATGCATTCTCGCATATTTGCAAACAGTAGAGACAATTGATATAACTAACAAAACTAAGTTTAAAATAAACAAACCGATAAGGTGTAGGCATCTACCAAACACTTCTATGTACCTGTTTTTTGAAAAATCTCACAAAATGAATGTTATCCTAAATTTTACACAACGAAATAAAAAAAAAGACCTTTTATTTTACAAACACTTATTGCATATGTAGTAGCAATTAACTCAAGCTGCAAAGTTAGTCATGCATGACCCCCTGTTTTTTTATTATAATTTTAAAAATTGTGAAAGTATAAAAACCTCTATAAACACTCGAAAGTAACATGCACAACAATAATAGTGGTTTTTACACAAAGTTAAGCATGTTCTAAATACTATTGTTTATAGATAATGCAGTAAACCAAGAAAAATATCTTATAATTTTTTTTGCTTCTTTATTTTTTTCGGCGCTGTTTTCTTTATACATTTATATTTATTTTTCTTTCTTGTGTTTTTTTCTTGTAGGGGTGGAAGAAAGCGTACTCGTTAACTTATTACTAATAGTTAACGCGTTAACTATTTATGGTTTTTATTACAAAGTTTACTTTTTACACCTTTCGTCAGTACAAAGAGTAAATAGAGGAATCGCGGTCTACACGCACCGTATAATGCTCCTTATGTTGATGCATTGTAGAGAAGTTTTATAGCAGATTTATTTTTGATTTTAAGAATCCAAATAAAAAATTTGAAAATAACTGATTTTCAAAAAAAATATAATGTCAAAACGCTAAAAATAGGGCTTTTGGCGTGTTCGTTAATAAAGAAATTAATGAACACCCCCTGGCACAAAAAATGTCTTTCTACGCATCGGCGTCAGTATTGAAATATACGCAAGAAAAAAAAACACGATGAATATTTATTTAAACTAAGAAAAGCAAAGGGAAAAGTAAATGCCATAAAGAAATTTCAAATTATATAATAAAAAAAATGCTATTTGGATAGGATTAAAACTACGAACTTACAAAAATCCTGATAAAAAATACTTACTATATTATTTGATAAAAGATTTTAATTTTAAGCACAGCATGACGAGAATATTCACGAAATAATCTTACTTACAGGTTTATCTAACTTGTAAACGTACACACTGTATAAAAAAAATAAAAATGCTTACAACTGCTTATAATTGAGGTTAAAGCTGTATATACTGGCTTCTTAACATATAAAATAAAAGAACAAAAAAAATCTATTTCGGTCGCATAGTATTCTAACGATTTAATGTAAATTTCTTTAGTTATCTATATTAGAAAAAATAAAGTTTTGTCATCAAAAACCAGATTATAAAAAATATAATTTTTAGCTAAACATGTTTTATTTTAGGCAAACTAAAAGTATGTTCCGTATTTGTAACCGGGGTTGTAAACCCCGGTTCAAAAATTTCTTTCTCTAGGATGTATTTTAAAAAATAAAATCGACTTGGGTCGACCCAAGTTGCCCCAAGCAACCTGGGTTCCACTACCTGGGTGTAAAACTTGCGTAAAAGTGTTTTTTCAAACAAAACAACCGGGGCTTATGAACCCGGTTAGTCTTAGCCTGAATTAAAAAGAAAACAAGCGGTTGAAAAAACATGAACATACCCTGCAGTCTAGCATTATGAGTAAAAAAAAAGATGTTCAATTTTGTAGTACGAGAGGCTTTAAAAGAGGTTTTTATATTGTTATTATGCTTTTTTATTGTTCGTTCTTTACATAGTATTTATAGGGCTGGGCACCCGTTAACGTAAAGTTAACAGTAAACGCGTTAACTTTTAAAATATATCAATTAAAAGTTAACGCCTGTCTTATCTTTTACTAAAATATTTTCATTATTGTTTTTTAAGAAATCCGCTAAATGTGTTTTCTAAAATTTCAATATGTCATCCTAGCATTCTCATTATAAGTAACAAAATTCTGTGGGCTTTATTGTTAGAATAAAGATTGATTTGAATCATTTTTTTACAAAATACATAATATTTATTTACAAACTTTACAAAAATAATAACGATATGTATTTACGAACCTTAAAACAATAATAACAATATGTAAACTATCTTGTAATATTAAAAAGTAAGTGAAGTAGTTTTGATTTTCCTTTGTAGTCAAAATATAAAAATGCTAAATAGTGTCCATATAAACAAAAGTGACAAAATGCACATCAGCAGAGGCGGATTGAAGATGGGGCACTGGCGGCAGGGGCACCGAAGCCCCCAGTCATGGGGGCCTTAAAACAAAAAAATAAATATGGAAGAGGTTTTATGATGAGATGATTTTGTTTAAAGAAAAATTGCAGATTTTTGATAATAAAATAAATACACAATATCTATCTCAGCTGTGTATCTTAAGGAGATCCATAAAACTTTTATAGCCAAAAAAGTATATAAAACATTGTTTTTATTTAAAACA
>JAQFYM010005691.1:0-12824 GCA_034694785.1 Agrenia bidenticulata
TTTAAACCTACTACCATTTATTTTGTCAATGCTTATAAAGCTTTATAATCTTAAATTATATTTCATCCAATCATGTTTCATATTACAAAACAAGTTATAATTAATCATTTCATTTGTCATTACCATTAAAACTAAACCACATAAAAACCTTCTGTTTATGTATCTAAATCGCGTCTACGATAGCGCAAACTGTGCAGAATTTACGGCGCTACACGACGCGTTCATCAAATCACTATATAAAGCATTGTTAGCCTTTAAATCTAGGTTTCTACAATAGGGGTACGAGGTTGAGCCTTCAAGCTAACATAACCTTTATTAAGGTTTTACGCTTTTTATAATACCAAATCATATTTATTTTATTATCCTTAATAGATTTAAATCCCGAATTGATTTTCGCGTAGTCAGTATTCTCCATTTTTACGACATAGAATATATCATTATAACAAGTTCCATTCATCCCGAACTGTAACCTCACTATTCTATTTAATTTCAATTTGCGCCCGTCTCCTAATTCTGCATTTTTTTCTGGGGCTTCTTCCATCTTCCATCCCTGCTGTATTGCCAAATTTTCATCAATGATATTTATTCCACAGTAGGTATCTAAAACACAAACATAATCTTCACCATTCACATTCACTATTTCGGTCGCCATTTCATCTTGCCCGTTCATATTTTTAAATCCCGTATTTTTCCTATCAGATTCTGGTTAAACTTTTTTTATGCGCTGAATTGCTTTACGGCCTTATTCATTACAGCGGTGGCTTATGATTTTTGGTGCGGGAAAACTAATATCTGCTCTGTTAGTCCTTCTCCTCAATGAAATCTTCTTTTCAACCTCCCTACATGCTTCTCTTATACTTTCCACTGTGGAATAATTGCTCATTATTAGTTCATTTTATTTTCCTGTTTAAGTGCACTTTTTACAGCCACCATTATCCACTTAGTTTCGAAATTACCCTTTTCATCAATTTCCAAATTGATATAAAGTATTCATCTATAGATTCGTTCCATCTTTGTGTCCTATTTTATTCTGCTTCTGTTATTTTGACTCCGAAATACGTTTTTAGTTCCATAACAAACTTTTCCCATTCCATCTCTTTTAACTTCCTGTTTTTCAAATACCATAATAAAATCTTATCAATTGCAATAGGCATTGCCTCTTTAAGTCAAACATCATTACTTATAATGTTCTCCGTAGCCCATTTAGTAAATCTATAGATTCCCACATCTAGGCACTCTTCATTTATTGTTCTTGTCAACCTTTTTGAGACTTTTTTCTCTGGTGCTCTCTCGCACAACTGGGTCAAGTCTTTTCATCTTAATTTGATTTCTTTAACCATCTCAATTAACTCATCCTTTGTAAACTTCTGCATCTTACTATCCATGAACGTATTCTTATTTGCAATGTCATTCGACGCCATCTGGTATATGAATATGATCGGTTTTAAAAATCAATAAATTTAAAATGCTTTTCTGAAAAACATAAGTTTTCTTTTCATAATGTCTTACATAATAATATATCAGCGATAAGATACTAGCCGATATGTGTCATAACATTTCTACATGGAGGGCCACCCTCTGTAACACAATGGTAATTGTTTTTATATAAATTTTTTAAGTTGCCCAAACAATTATTTGATTGTAGTTTATCATCCGGTGTCCAGCCGTAATGTATTGTTTTTAGAAGACGCATTTTTAGAGCCCATCATAAAAACTAAATGAAGCTAGATCCAATCATTCTATGATAATATTTTTTTTTTGTTTTAATCGTGTAGTTTGTAAATTCAGAGATATTAAGAATTCCATTAAATTTTTAAAGTGAAAGTATACGTTGGCTCAATCGACATCATCGGATTCAAATTTACGCTAAACCCTTGTAGGTTTATTTTAAATGTGCAAAAAATTGTTTACTTGCCCTAAAAACACCTACGCTATTTAAATTGAAAAATCTATTTTTTATTTCTGAATTATAATATTATTAAAAATCTGATTATCCGCAAACAACAAATTAAAACCAGGTTTACATGTTAAAAGTTTATCTGCACTATTTAATTGTGTGTATCGTATAGTTTTAAAACAGGTGTGCTTAATTCGCGAGTAATTTTATGTGATTTCCGTGTACTATTCAAATTAAGGGTATTAATTTTACTGGCTTTCTGATAAAGCAAAAAATAAGTTAGTACCAAAAAATATGTTTTGTATAATTTTTTTGATCATAAAATAACTTTTTATCGCAAGATTTAATAAATGCAAAGGACAACCATTGCAAGAAATTATGGTGAATTTAACTTCGTATTTGCCCAAGCCCCGCACAAAGATGAAACATTATCCGTAACGACCAAAACACATTTTTCGCTGCGGTTTTTGTTTACTTTTTTAATTTGCGAGTTCACTTTTTTATAAGTGTCTTGAATGAAGCCGGATGTGAATTCAGATTACAATAAAATACATTGTTGGGTTGGTACTATCACTATAATATCTACTATGTGCTATTTTTTTGGTGTTAGACCAAGTATCAATTCCAAGCAAAAAAGACTTAGCATCTTGTATATACTGCAATCCCTTCATTTCAAACGATTCATATTTATTATCTAAGGGCTAGTTGCAATTACCTAATTGCCGCCGAATATGTGGCGTTTATGCAGGTCTTACGAAAAATACTTAATTTTTTATTGCTGAAGATTGCACTACTCAAAAGGAATATCTGTTCTGTATATAGAATCTAAAAGCGGTTCTTAAGCCTTGTATCTTTTTTGCCTTGGTATTGTATTTACTAAAGGCCTAAATTTACTCCGTAATCTGATTTTTTCAGTTTCTTGCGTGATTTCAGCGGGTTAATGATAAACATATAATACTATCTTTTTTGTGTGGGATCTGTTTTTGCTTCCGAAAAGAAATTTTTTTTTGGTGTACAAATTCCAATAGATTTTGAGGTTTCGTGTGTTATAAGTATGGCTTTGCGCTCACGCGACTTTTAAACCACATGCCTTACAGAGTACAAAATAATATGATTATTTATTTTGTCATTGATGCAAGATATTGTTCATATTGCAATCCAGCCTCTGTAAAGGGGTAGGAAATATACGATTAAACAATAATTTTACGGTCAATCTACGATAAATGATACTATACACGCACGGGCACTGGTAAAAGAAAGCCCTGCACAAGAATATGTTTACATGAAAATCAAATTGTAAAAAAGGCATTTAAAGTATAAGCAATCTAAGCTTGAAATATTAGGTTTTTCCATGCTTATGCCTCGCGAATACAAAATAATGATTATTATCGCATTCATACAATATATATAACAATGTTTTAAGCGTAAAAATATATTATCCTGACATAAATTAGAGTAAAAATATCGATGGTCAAAAAACTTTATTTAACAAGATCTTTAAATACATGCTTTGGCTAGATTTTTCTTTTTTGATATATAAGGTACTGTAATGTTGGCATATTATTATACTTTAAAAGTAAAAACTATACTTAAATGACAAAAATAGTAACAAGATAAATATGGTATCTATAAATATCACTTAACATAAAATACTTTTTTTTTAAGCTTAAACTTTTTTTATCTTATAGATTTTGGCGGATTCTGACTAAATTTACTTTTTTTAATCTTTAGCTTAAAAAATATATTGACATAACAAATAATTTACGAAACAATTTCTAACAATTTAAAATCGATGACAACAAGATTTTTCTATATGTATGCTTTGTTTTATGTCGCAATGTTGTTGTTTATTTTTTAAGTGTTTTATTTATTATTTTTTAAAGCAAAAAAAAAAATATTTACGTACGAGAGAATTGTTTTAAAACAAATTTAATGGGCGCTACACATTGAACGAAGCGTATCTGGAAATATACATTGTCATACGTTGTTTTTTTTTATTAATGATATTCTTAAGAGAGGTGTTTAATATTAGATTTTTAGCTAAAAAAAGATTACCGCGGCAAAAAAAAAACAATAAATTAAAAATTAATAACAATGAGCAAAATAATGTGCAATATCCAAATACTGCACGCAGTCTTTTTTTTGCTATTAATTAAAGCTTTTTTTCTTTTTTTAGTAATGAAAAGACTTTTTTAAAAATATACTTTATAGGCCTGTCTAAGTTTGTCTATATTCAAAAACAAGGTTAATATGGTAAAAAAATACAATATAATAATTTTTTTGAAACTATACTAACCTTTGGAAAGCATTTTAAAATTGATTTTTTCTTGTCCCAAAGTTGTTTCTTCTCATTTAGGGATTAATATATAATATAAAAAGGTATGTTTAGTGTTACCATACGTAGGGTGTATACTAATTTACTTTTTTTCGTACTTCTGGACGCAAAATAGTATGGTCATTTACTATATTAAACGTTATATTTTTTTTATGTACATCTAAATACAAAACAAAAAAAAATTGCTGGTAAAGCACATAAAAAAAAACAAAAACAGTATTTTTATATATTTTCTGTACAAAAAAAAAAAATTAACTGGATTTTCAGGATTTTTTGTATAGTAAACATTTTGTGTATACATAACTTTATACAGGCTTTTATATGTAAAAAAGATACTAATCTGTGTTAAGAGGCGCAATTTTATTTTAAAAAAGGTACTGATACAGTGTAAATCAAAAACCTTTTATACAAAAATTTGGCATGACTTTTTTGACAAGTCATAAAACCCGAAACTAAAACGGCAAATTATAACAAAAAAAAGACATTGAAAGAGATGTATACAGATCCCCTGACGAAAATACAGCATTGTTTTTTTCAAATCACAAAATATTAGCAAGTATATATTTTTTTAGAAATAGCATTGATAAGATAAAATATATGACATAAAACGCAGATATGCTTAATGTCTATATTCGTACTGGTTTGCCTTAGCAGATAACTGTTCCATTACTACAATGCGCCTGCAATATTATTAAAAAAAAATCTGTCTAGCATAATTATGTTAAAGGTAAATTAATTAGTTAGAAAAGTAAAAAAAATAGACATTGCAGCCTTCAAAATAATAAATGTTTTATACTTAAGTTTTTGATTGACAAAAATGTAATGGCTACATTCGTAAAAACAATAGAAATGGAGTAAAGAAAAGTTATATCATTTTAGCATTCCATGCTTATATAATATTTTTTTCCTATCTTTTCTTTCAATAACGATTTTGTTTTTTTCTACCCCTGTATGTCATAAGTTTTGTCTAGATATTTTGCAAAAAATCGGAATAAAAAAAGCTGTCTGCACACTATGGCAAATTGCATATGCTTATGTCAATGTCTGTACTTCATCACTAGCTAGACATACTAGAACAGCTTAGATAAAACGTAAAAAGTACAAAAAAGACACCAGAATAGATAGTAAAAGCGGATTATAAAATAAACAACAACAAAACAATCTTTAATTACCTAAAACCAAGTTTAAACTTTGCAAGCGTGTTTTCTTTTTTATACTTATAGCGTTTGGGTTTTACCCTTGTACGTATTTATGCAGTAAAAACCCCATGTGGGTATTTATTTTATGTTTACTTTTGATATTTAAAATGTAAAATAAATTTTATGGTTTGACCCACAGGCAAAAAAATTAATTTTTAGCTTTTAGGTCGCTTCTAGCCAGTGGCGTACTCAGGAATTATTTTAGGGTAGGGCAAAAAAAAATAATAATGTTAAACTTAAAAAAAACTATGTCTTCTTTTTTTGAAAAAAAAATTTCAAAATGCAAAAAATACAACTTTCTTGAAAATATTTTTTCTAGTATTTTGTTGCCCCCAAAAAAAGGCCCTCCCCTTTATCTTACGGCGTCACTTTTTTTTCTAGGGGGGCAACCCCCCTGCCCCTCCCCCTATAGCTACGCAACTGCTTTTAGCTAAAGGCGATGTAAGTAAACACAAAAAGTATACACCCCCATGGGTTTTTTACAAGCAAAGATGCAAAGGAAACTATGCAAGGTAAACAAAAATAACATTTAACAGATAGTAGATATACATGAAATTAACTAAATAAGTACGAAAAAAGGTTATCTTCTTACAAAGGTGTTTAATCTATAGATAAAAAAGTAAACATGCCTTAGTAGCAAACAAATACATGAACTGCAATCTATTTAAAACCTTCGTAAATCTCAAACATTGCAGTAAATACATACAGACGATACAGCACCTTGATTCTTTAAAACGATCATTGCCAGTTCTTAAAAATCAAAAAGTCATTACCGTATGTTTCCGAAAATAACAAATAAATCTTCAACCCCTGTGGATCCAAGAAGAAAAGAAAACTGACACAAAAAAACGAAAAAAAAAAAACTGTTTAAACTTGAAAAATTAATATGTAAACTCAATATTATTAGTTCTGTCTAGCTATCCTCTTCTCATTAATTAATTTTTTGTGTGATAAATAAATTTTTTATTAATCGTGGGCTTATTTCAGTTTTACATTTTCCAATACAGTCAACAAAACTTCTGAAGGTGGTATAACCGATTTTCACAACACACCCTATATTAATCAGCTACTTAGTAAATATTCTGTCTATAATACTTCAGCTTGGCTCTTTTTATTAGCCTCGCAATGTTGTAGAAGACCGATAATTTCGGCTAGGTATATAGTTTTTTGTATTTTTGATTGCGATTTAGTTCTTACAAGAAGTTGGGATCTTTTTGTGCCACAAAGTTATTCATGATTAACTGTTGCCATATTGTAGTGGTTAGTAAAGTAAATAAATAATCGTGAATACAAACACTATTTAATCAAGCGTTTTCTTGAACAAGAATTGTAGCCTTTTTATTTATGTTGCGTAATTTGCGGGATCTTTTTGACTTAAAATATATATGTTGAAACCTACCAGGTTTAACATGATTAAGCTGTTACAACGAGCGCAAAACCTGGTGCAGATGCATTTTTTCGGATATAGATATTTGCCTCTTACCTATTACATTAGATTTTTTAACGACATATCGAAACTCAGCACTGTCTTATCCATTTTATACATTTTACTTTTGGGATACACGATTCTTTGCAAGTTTCTTTAATTTTAATTTAAATTCATCAATTATGTTTGGTTTACCATGTGCATATTGCGACATGAACTCGCCTTTTTTTTTATTACGCAACATCTACGTATAAATTTAATTGGTTCACATGGTACGGAAAATAGACAAATGCATTCTAGGCACTTTGGGATTAAGTATGTTTTGTATAGAAATTTGTTTTGAATGGAACCAGTCGTAATTATCTGGAATACATTTGCTCCTGTATCGTATAATCTTCGGATATAATTTTTTTAAACACTTCCATACAGAGGTTTTTTTACCATTTTCGCTTCTTATACTTTTCGGGTTTTTACTCTTGTATTTATCATAATATTTTTATCTAAATATCTATAGTAGAAATCGCTTATCGTCGTGCTCTTGCAAATTTGCCCAGGTATTTGTTACTACGCATCATTTTTTGTACCAAGCAAATACGCTTATCATTTATGTATTGTATTAGTATTGGACTCGACGGTGACTGTATTAATTAATACAATAAAATGTTTAAATTTAAATAAAATTAAAACAAAAAAATTAACCAAATGATATATTAGATTTTATTATTTATATTGTCGTTTTTTATAAAAACATTTAATTTTTTTGTATTAAAGGAATGTTCAATTTCATTTAATTGATTTAGTTTTTTACCAATAATAAAAAACTTTCTTATTACCCTTTTGTTTTTATCAGTAACACACTGTATTAAATTATCGAAGCAAAAAAGTAAAAGTTTAAAGTAGGTGTTATTGCATATTAATGCAAGTGGTGCAGATAGGGGGTGCGTACGAATAATTTTATGAGTTTAAAGGCAGGTATTCGGTGTTGTGTATAAATATCTGTTATTAATTTTTTTGAAATCTGTAAAACATATTTTTTTAGTATGTATGATTTTTATTTAAAAGTTTTTTTTTATGCTGATTTTTTTATTAATAAAAGTACGCTTAATTTTTTTTTTTTTGTTTTTTACAAAATAATGTTACGGTTGCAAAGAAATTTATATTGATCCTACAAAAAGTGTAATGTCATAATTGTTCTTGTCAATAAAAGATACATTAAAACACTTAGTGTTTTTTGAAATAAAACTTCTACATATGACGCAAAAATATAAAAAAAGTGTCTTTAAACTAATTTCTTTGTATTTTTTATTGATCACATTGTTTGTTTTGATTATGATGTTTTCTGTAAGCAAAATATTATTATGTTTGTTTTCAACTAAATATAAATTTTTTAAATTTTAATATTTTTAGCTGTAGCAGGGTTTTAAAATCAACTAAAAGGGTACTTACGACGGAAATCCATTGCAATTTTTTTTTGTAATAATTGAAGCAACAAAAGCAGTCATACTGTAAAGAAACATATTTTTCGAGATTTTAAAAAATAACAAAAAAATTTTAATAGTTAAAAACTATTATTTAATAAATTTAAATATATTAAATTATTTTACACAAAAAAATCAAATAAGATTCGGTATTTGTTAATTTTTTAACTACTTTTTTGGCATTCGTCTTGCATAAAATGCGTTTTTTTGCATACTGTGGATGCAGAAGACATATGATGTCGTTCTAAAATGGCAGAATTACAAGGTTACAGTTGGATTGTTTCATACCATGTGAAATTACATCTAGAGCAGCTTTGGATTGTCAGGAAAAAATTATTACACGGTTTAATATACACTTTGAACAACAAATCGTGTTTTTTACTTGCGACGGCGCTATTGTCATGCATAAGCTGACGCGAATAAAAAGTTGCGAATATCAAACATGCAATAATTATGGCTATGTTGTGCTGTGGTAGACGTTTTATTAAGAAAACAAAAAAGCGAAATACAACTGGAAATATCTCGCAATATAAGAAAACGACATGCGGCATAATGCGATTGAGAAACCAGCACAAAGGAATTTAAAATGGATTGCGAAGAAAACGTAGATATTATAAAGGTGAAATTTAGGCCCAAAAAAAAAAATTTATTTTGCAATAAAAATTTAAAATAGATCGTAAAGAATTGTAGAATAGTAATAAATATTTTAACCCATCTTCATTAAAAGCAAGATATTATAAAACTGAAAATATAAGGCAATATGTAAAAACAAAAGTGTTATAGCATCACAACGACGTACTCACTCGTTAAAACATATTTTGGGCAATATATTCAACATATTTTAGGTCCTTTTTCATACGATACAGATTTGTAGAAAATTAAAGACCATATATACGTATCATTGCGTGATATAAGTCAAATCGAACAAAATTGCAAACCATAAAAAGACATGAAATAAATGGTAAAAAGCATTTGACATGCAGAATACGTATTATTAGAGGAAGCCTATGTACAAAAAAGTTTTATTTTGTAATTTTAACCCATTTGGATTACAACATCAGATTTGTTTTACGATTCGGTCAGAAAAAAGAATTTCAGATATACAAATTTTATTCATGCTCGTTGTTTTTATTATTACTTACAAATGCTGATTGCTTCAAAAGAAATAGGATTACAAATGAGTTTCAAGATGTTTTTTGCAGTAAAGTTCTTCTACACAATAGGTTTTTTTTTTGAAATGGGAATGTAAAGCAAGGGTAAAGAAAAAAGTTTTAAAAAATGCAGGTTTGTTTTTAGTATTCATAGAAAAACGCATATGAAAGTTACTTTGTTTTTTTAAAAAAACAATTATTTATATAACTAGGCAAATTTCTTGTTAAATTCTAGATAACATATAATTATTATACCTAAATATATTAACAAATGAAGAATTCTACTTTAATGTTCGTCTAGCACGTTTGTTACTTTATTTAATAGCGCAAACTGTTCAAAATTGCTACATCTACAAATACCGCGCCGAACCAAGCTATAAAAAGCATGTAATTGCAGAGCATACAAACTCTAATTAATCCACGTAGTCAGTAAAGATTGATCATCGTTTCCAACAAAAAGATCAGAAACAATAACCGATGAGAGTTGTTCTTATAATGATTCGTCCATAAAACCCCAAAGTGTGTTAAACGATTAAGAAAATTATAACGTTAAAATCTAACTGGTATATCAGCATAAAAACGCAATTTGCAAAAGAATCAGTTAATGGAGAATGCACTTATGTTTTAAAATTACTCAAATAAGAAATTTCGATCATTCTTCTAATATTGAGGAATTCAGAAATGATTTTGTAGTTTCTAGTATGTTTTTAACAGAACAGCGTTCAAGGATGTCTTGAAGATTACTTTTTATGTTCCTGTTTTGTATAGACTATTTTTATTCAAAGCAAAACTACTTATACGTAACTTAAATGTATATTCCAATGTTTAATTCTACTTTTTTGCATGGTTATTGTTCATTAAAAAAAAGTAAAAATATGTGATCTAAATTTAGCATCAAATATAAAAATAAAACCTGTAAAAAAAATAAAACATTTTATAATATTATATTGTATCGTTAAAGAGTGATTTGTTATCTTTTGAGTCGACTATTTTAGTGTTATATAGTTAACAATTTAATTTTATGTATTTTATGTATCTACTCCTTATTACATTCGAGATTTTTGGCTGTAAAACATGTTTGCAAATATATTCAACTTAATAGAAAAATACCACATTCTAGAATAACACAATATTTTTTAGCCAGTTTTACAAACAATTGAATTTTTTGACCAAAGAAGTAATACGTGTTTTAAGCTTATGACTAATTTTTCTCTGTGCTTTTATCGGTAAAAAATGCCGAAAATAAACACATAAAGTTACTTAATCCCCATAAAACTTGTTAATTTTGTGCTACTGTGCAACTGATCCCGCGTGTACGTTTTTTTATATTGTAATGTTAGCTCATTTACAGAAACGTTTATTTTACTTTTTTATGATTGCTTTTAATAATGACAATTTGTATTTATTTTAACCAAAACTATCTTTTAATGCTTTTTCAGTTTACCAGTTGCCTTTTAACTTTTTTAAGCCTGCAAAAGAATGTAAGAAATAATATAACATAGTCCCAGCGTACTAAACACATTTAATTTAGTGCAGGATGCCTGTGTATAAAACACAAAAAAAAAAAAATCATAAAAACTTTGTTGTTTCATTTTCGTTATATATAACTTTTTTATAGGTATAATAACTTTTGTTTTTGATGTTGTTATTTTTTGGTCATATGAGCCATATCTTGCAATAAAAATCGTAACACAGAGGATAACACTATAATGCCGAACATATGCATTTTACAGTCTGTTGATGCTTTTCATAGAGTGCATGATACAAGGTAACTATAAAAGCAATTGAATAAATATTTTGTTAATTAATTGTGTAAAAATGAGAATATGACTTATTAACACAATTTAAATGGTAGCAGAATAAAGTGGTATACTATTAAAAGTATAAAAAGGATACGCACAAAAAGTTGAGAATGCTGTTAATTGCAGAATTTATACAAAAAGAAGTAGTTATATTTTATTATTGTTTTATAGCAGGGCTTGTCAACCGGGTTCAAAACAAGCCCCTGCATTTTTTTATCCCCTTCTGTGAAATCAATAATGAATAATATGTAAAAAGCCCAGAAAATACTATGTATACAATTTCAACTGCAAGAAACACAACTGAGGCCATAGTAAGCGTACCGATACATTTTTTTTGACTTCCAGGCAGAATTCAATAAAGACAAGATTTTATTCTACATCTAATTTGGCTTTTGGTAAAATTACATATAAATGACAGTATTTCGTTGTTATATAGCTTGTTTTGTAATAATAAAACCTGCAACAGTACATTGGTATACGCAAAATTATATGATCGATATTTTAATTAACATGTCCTGCCATATCCTGATTTTGATTTTCATCTAGATATTGTACCAAATTATTAAAGGATTATATTTATAAAAGCAATAATTGTTCGTAAAAATTAGATTTAATTCCGAATTCCAAAAATGTTCATTTAAAAACATTTATATTGTAAAAGTAATTATGTTAAATGTAAGGCCTTTTGTTTAAGGCGAAGGAATTTAAAGCCAGTTTTAGAATTATCAGCATAAAAATTTTTTTGTCCGTGAGAAAGAGCATGGCGTAAAGCTTTTTTTTACTATCTGATCATTCTTGCAAGAGAAAGGCTGATATTATACATTAAAATAAAGAAAATCTACTCGTTTTTTACTTACAAATCGCAGTTTAAAGGTGGTTCTTGTTATTAACGCGTAGACATCTAAGGTAACCTGCAGTTTAGCTGTTATTATTAATATGTCAGGAAAGGAAAGTTTGTAAAAACTTTTTGTTTTGCAAAGAAATACATACTATCACGACCGCGCATGTTTTTTTTACAATTTAAAACCATTATTTTAGTTTGCATCATATTTAATAAGGCACCTTCATATCAATATGCACTGATAGCGCGGGTTTATGGTTACAAAAAAAAAGGTGTAACTAGTCATGCTGTAGAAATAAATAGAGAATTAAGACCTATTAATTGTCTTATTCATAAATTAGTATTATGCTGTAAAAGTTTACATGATAATTTAGCAAAAGTGTTTAAAAATATTACGAAAATGGTTTTTTATATTCGAAGTTTATCACTGAGGAATCGAATGATATTATCACTTGCAAATGATTTTATAATTAAGATCGTAAAATGAAATATTTTGTTTAAGTCAAGTATCTACCAATATGTCAAGTTTGCAAGGGGATTATAAATGCTGACAGAGCGACATATAAAATTTTTTTATACAGGTAGATCAGATTAAGTATATAAGGATACGACAAACGGAATCATGGGTATAAAGATTCAAGTTTTTAATAGTTTTGTTTGAACATCATAATTTTACAAACATTTCTATGCAAAAA
>JAQFYM010005692.1:0-12822 GCA_034694785.1 Agrenia bidenticulata
TATCATATTTAAACCATTTTTTATGATTTTTACTTTCCATGTTTGTTTCTTGGCTCTTCTTTAACATTTTTCTTTCCTTTTTTATCAAGTAGTAGTTTTTTCATCTTTTTAAGTCAACTACGTAGGGTCATTTACTTTTTTTTTTTTTGCATACATAATTCATGTTGATGTCTCTTGTATACCTTTGTCTATGCATATGTGCATTTTAGCATCTATTATTTTGTCTCAGTAATTAGCAATCTGTTTAACCTTGTCCCGATCTACATTTAAGATTTTACATTTATCCGTGTATGTATAATGCTACACAAAATTTTTTGATTCCTGCTGTTAAATTTAATTGAGTACTTCCGATTCATCTTTTATTATTTTTTAGAGCTTATACTATTTTATAACAATTTTGTAATCTAAATTTCATCTATTGAATAAAACGCTTTATCTGACGTAAAAACTGTTTGTAAACCAATACAAAGTAGTTTTCGCTTACAAAAATGTATGCTTATAATTTCTTAAACGCAATTAGTAGTAAAACAAAAAAAAAAAATATTTTGTAAACTTGTTGTAGATTTAACAATTTGAACCTAAGGTACACCTATAGACAAATAAAAACTTTAAAGCAACATTTGTATGTGTACGTTATTGTTTTTACAAGTAACCTGTACATATTATTCTCCACTTTAGATAAATATTTTTTTATTATGTTTTTACCACAAATTTGCTTGCAAAATACACGGCATAAACAAAAAAACATATCCAAAAAAAAGAACAGAGAACTTCTAAGTTTTCTAAGATTTAAAGCGTGTTTTCTGTTAATAAATATATCTTTTACAAATATTCGTATAAGGAAACAACATATTACGGCTTTTTATAACAAATATATATTTTGTGCTTATTTTTTTTGCTCGATGCATACAAAAAAATACGCAAAAAAATAGGTACTGCATAAAATAGCAATAAAAGCAATATGAAATGGCCATACGTTACAAAAAAGAGAACACGGATAAAGAATCTCTATTTTAATACGCCATACTAAAACGCATTTATATATAATTGACATACATATGAGCCGAACGTGTTGTTTTGTATTTTTGCATATAAGTTTTGTTGATTTTCTGTTTTTGAAAAACCCTAAAATTATTATTTTTTGTAATGATGTGCGTAAAATGTAGAATGTGGCTAATTACAAACAAAAGCTATACGGCTAGGTTAATTTTTGTATCGTATTGTTTTAAACTTGTTTTTGTTTACATACTTAAATTTACATTGTTTTTTATATTTTGTGTGGCGTTCAATCTGATTTACATTAATAAAATACTTTTCGTTATAATAACTTTTTTACCTTTATATATTTGTAAAATGAACCTAAATTTACATACATATCTCTAGTGCGTAAACTTTTATCTACGGTCAACGCGACTCTATTACGTGATATGTACTTTTATTTGCAATGGATTGTAAGTTTTTTGTTTACTAAATAAAAAAAATTAAGTATTAAGACGTAGATGTTGTAAGAATTTTTAGTATAAAAACCAATTGCAAAAAAAACATGAGGTGAATCAGACCTTGTATAGAAGAAAAAGAACTTTCTAGGGGGTCATGACCCCCCTCCTTACACTTACGTCTGCTAAAGACCCCTAACTATCCTTTAAATACGCGCATGGCGTGAGGTATTATAATTCATTTCTCTTTAGAGATTTACGCTGACCTTAGAATTGTCTAAAAGCCTTGTAAATTTGTGTTTTACTCTTTGTTTTAGATATTTTTAACCTTTGATTTTTAATACTGTTTAAACAAGCTGAAAACGCCATATAGTCTCTGCCCTGGATAGATTCCTTACCGCCGCGTAAAGATAGACCTCTACTAATTTAAACGTTTATTTTGTAAAGTATCTGCATCCACACAGTGGCGTAGCTAAGATAAAAAAGTAGGGATGCAATTTTTGTAACTAAAAAAAAATTAATTTTATTTGCAAAAAAATAAAAATTCCAATAATTTCTGCAGAAATAAAATTTTTCCCTAGGCTATGTTTTTGTAAAAATCGCACCCTGAAACTAAACTTTGGCCCCTTGAACTCAGTGCAAAGAACTTTTTGCTGAAGCAGTGAGGGGTTTGAGCCCCCCCCCCCACGGGTTCCCCTATATACCACTATTTTCTCCAAGTATTATCCGCTGAATATAATTCTTCTGTAAAGTGATTTTATTAAACATTTATGCAGGAAATTACTTTTCTTATGCAACAGTTATTTAAAACTACATATCGGTTGTACAAATTGAACTTTTCGTAGCAAAAGATTCGCAAAAGAATTAAAGATAAAACAACTTAATAACTGATAAATTAAACGGCGCTATTAAGATATTTCCAATTAAACTGTGTTATTTATATTGATGACTTGTCCAAATCGGCATTTAACTTTTGTTTTCTGCATATAAACGATATTTTCTAATATACTAAAGTTGTATGATGTCAACGTATTGATTATATCATATTTTGTTTAGTAATCAGAAATTTTTCATATTTATAGAAGGTTATATTGAGATAATTTATTCAGTGTACTATAAAACAGACTAATAATTTCTCAATAAATAGAGTTAAACGTGAATTTAGCCACAACGTTTTAAAATAAAAAAAGTGTTATCTAGCAAATATATTGATAGCAATAATAAACCCTAATTATTATGTTTAGCTTGTGACATAAATATTAAAACGCAAAAACTGTAATCTTATATGCTAAAGTAACATGTAGATCTTGAAAACAAAAATTCAAATATTAGTAAATCTACAAGATTTTTTTTCTAGTAATATGGGTTTGTATTTACGTGAAACATACGAAAGACCGAAATCTATGTTATAACGAGATGTAAAGACCATTTAATTGATCAACGAATATTAGGGTTGATTTTACAGTACAGAGAAATGATAAGCTGCCCGAATTTGCTGTTGTGCTATTCTGTTGCAACTTTGATACCTTATCAATGTTGAAATTTATATTCAAGCGTTCAAAAAAAAGCAAGAAATTTAAAACTAGGAAACCGGAAAATATAGCAATTTTGCAGAAAAAATATACAATTTTATCTTAAATTTATAGTACAAAAGACGATAATTATAAAACAAAAGGTTTTCAAAAATGCGTTTTGCCACATGCAGCTGCTCTACGAGGTGATGGACATTGATAGTAATACTTATTTATTAACTTTAACCTTTTTTTTGAATTCCTTATCTTTTTTGATACACTGTACAATATCTGGAATAAATATGTAAATGAACCAACAGATTGTGTTCGTAGCTTTTCCGGTGAGACGGGACGTATTTTTTTGGGTGCGCGGCACACCAAAAGACTATGGCTTATGCCGAAGCACTCATCGTACGCTGAGACTGTCGTCTCAGTGCTTGCAATATGTGCCTTTGCCTACAGCTTGTCAGGCGGCGCCCGTTTCTCGGTCTTAGTGGGGGTATTTGAGTCAAAACTTCCACTCAAATAATTTTTTTTTACGTTACCTATACTCATATTGACAAGATATGATGTTTGGTAAATAAAAAAACCTAAGGTATGTGTGCATGTTGAGAAAGTTCTAGTGGAATAAAAGATGTAAGTATATGTCTAAATAAAAGAACAAAATTTGGCTTGTTTATCGCATTGAATAATAAATAAAAGTTACAAGAAAACAACATAGTTTATCTGCGCAAGTCTGTAAAATGTTGTTTAAAATTTTCCACAAAGATTTGAACTTAATATGGAGGAAACGTTTTTTTCGATAGCCGTAGGCACAACATTAAACGTCGTTTTTATGGTAATTTAAAATCCATGTAAAAAATAATTTTATGGTGTAAGAAATGTACAAGATTTATCATATAAAAAATCAAAACCAAAATTTTTGTCACAGGCAATTCTTTAAAAAAGTCAGAGCAACCTATAAAGAAATACTTAGAATTCATCGGTACTATATTTACCTTTTCAGCAATGAATACAAAAGACTTAATCATGCATAAAATGCCTTATTTAAAATACGATATATTTCAATGTTTAAAATGAATTTATGAATTTTCCTTCAAAAATTAAGCTTTATATTTACTTTTGTACGGCTGAACAATAGCAAACTATCAGTATCTCTAAAATCCGAGAGACACGTATTACGCGACAAAAAGTGTTAAATTTGTATTAAAACTATGTGCGAACAAACGGATACATAAAATAAACATTTTTTTGGTACCCATAGTTTCTTGTATAATATTGGTTTATGATAGTTTTTAATGCAAGCCATGACTATTAAAACCCGACTCAGTAAACCCGGGCCTTTAAATAAAAAATTTTGTCATTTGTTACCATGTTTTATGCCCACTTTTGTTTTTTTTGGTCCTTACACAATAAAAACAAGTAATAGTAATATACTTGATTCATGCTAATCTACAAGTATAATATTTTTTTAACATATATACAAAAAGATATCAAACATATCGCATATGTATTACTAAAAAGCACGCTTAAAAGATACAATAATTGTAGCATTTTGTCGTTTTTACATTTAAAAAGAAAGATTAACAAAATCCAAAATTAAATTTTCAATTAAACAGTACGAAGGTCAAATTGTACGCTAAATTACATAGTTCTGCTTAAATCGTGCATATAGCTGTTTTTTAAATATATTTGCTGTACCGCATTTTTATTTCTAAGGGATTGTGCCATATACTGTTTTTGACTAAACTCATGTTTATGTACAAAATATGTGGTTTTTGTTACATATTTTTTTTTTGGATTATGCTTATAGGTATAAATAAATGGAAGCAAAGAATACTTTTTACACATCATACACTTTATATTAATATCCTTGCAAATCAAATAAATAGAAGGCATAGTGAAACGTTGTTTTTAATTTTTTTTTAAAATGGAAATTTGAAAATAATATTTTTTTGAATAAAGAGTAAAAGAAACCAGAGGTTGCCCATTTGATGCTATTTATTAGCTATCTTTTTTGACTGAAAACTCAAAAACACAGGCATGCGTATGTAGAAGAAAAAAATGGCATGCGTATAAACAAGAAAAAATAATAAACAAGGAAGGACGCCAAAATTCTTGCCCGCATTAAGAGTATGAGTCAATTAAAAAACCATATGTTTTTTGTATCGTAAAAGTACATGGTTTTTTTGGTTTAAAGATTCCCTCATTATTTACCTTATGCAATTAAGCAAGCGGAACATACTTAAAATCGTCAAAATCGTATAAATCATTTTTTTTTGCATTTTGCTGTTTTTAAAAAACTCATTTGTATGTATACCTTCCCTTTTGTTTTACTCTTACACATTGTACTTGTACAATATGTGGATACCGAAAAACAGGGTATGATATCGCAATTTTTTTTTTGCTAAAATTGTGACAAAAACGATTATTTTTATTAAATTTGAATTTTTATATCGAAAAAAATTTGCGTAATCATACCCTGTTTTACGGTATTCGTGGTAAAAAGGTAACATCAACGTTGAACTGTATGTTTATATAAATATAAATTTTGCTATAATACATTTAATATCATAATATATTTGTAATTACATTTCTGTTTATTCTGTAATGTATTATATTACAAGAGTATAGTATGCCTTATACGTGCAGGTATTCTTACAAACGTTAGCATAATCATGCCAAAAAAATTATCAATAATGTCTAGTTTCTGAGTTTTTTAAGTAACAAACCGCATATTTTTTATAAAAATTTATTATTTAGTATTTTTACTATTTCTGTTGCGTCTGATCCACTTTACCCCTTCAATCGTTGCTAAATTACACAGAAAAAAAACAAAGTAAGTTGCAACGGATGGAGGTTTTTTATATTTAAATGACTTTTCGTTTAAAAAGATATAGAAGAACTGTTTATTAACTCTATATATATCACTTTTGATTTGTTGACCAATATTGTAAAACTATTAAACTTTAGCAAAAGGCAATTGAAAATGCAAATCCATAAAAGTTTACCTTCACAACGGATGCATTTTAGTCTGTATAAATATTTACTCAAAATATGATAGTTAACGCATGCTTGTATATTTAAAGTCGACGATTGATTTAAAATGCAATTTAAATAGTCCAAAATATCTTCTTCTTCTTTTTTATTATGGGTTTTTATGTGCTTACTTAATCATTCGTCATGTAAATAGGTGTAAGAAAGCATAATAAAAACGTAAAAAAACTGCATACTGAGATATTACTGTTTTGCAGACTTTTAAATTGCTTAGCATGTTTTATAGACCTTTATAATTTATTATATATTATTTTACTGGAAAAATAAGCCTTGTCAACAATTCATCTTTATAGCAAACTTTCAGTAATCATTTAACCAGATATAACATCCAGTATTTTGCTTTTATTTTGATGTGCATTCTAAATATAACTATTTTTGTGCTCTTTAAATACTTAAATATTTGCAGATACACCCTGGTTTGCCAGACGTAAAAAAAAACACCCGGTTTTGAATCCCTAAGGCGAACCCTAACAGAAAATAAACAAAAAATTATATTTGTTTTAGCCAGTATGCAAAATAAGAGGATTAATATATTTTTAGAGCATGTATATTTTTTTGTCAAAAGAGACTTTCTGTGGCAAAATAGTTCTAGATAAATCCCTATATTAAAATTCTCTATTGTGATTGCAAACAATCAAACAAAAATGGTTGTTTAAGTGTATCTATGTAAATCAATTTATCTAACAAAATAGGCAAACCTATTTTTGTAAATTGAAAAATAAATACATAGAAATTTTATGATAAAGCGTCTCACTATATCAAAAAAAATGTTCAATATACTATATTAAAAATAAACATAGATTGCGATGTATATGTTGTATATATCTAAAGTTTATTTCACACGATTTTTTGCTATAATAAATGATTATAAATTATATTTTCAATACATGAAAAAAATACACTGATAATTTACTATAATCAAACCTACTAAAAAACAGTCATTATAGTAATTAAAGGGAAAATTAACTTTTTAGTTGTAGAACACATATTTTATGCGTAACAAATAACTTTTATGGCACCTATTTTCACTTTAGAATACAAGTAATTCTTAAATTTTAAAAATTTTTTTTACTTCAATAGAATAGTGTAAAAGCATATCAAAAATAATGACAGGCAAAATGCATTCATCTAAAAAAGAAATTCAGAAAAATAAAATTTCCATATATTTTAATAAATATTGATAAAAAATGCAATATCTGCTTGAAGCTTGTAAACAGGTAGTCAGGCACATTACGCTTTTGCCGGAATTGATATAGTTTATATTTTTAAAGAGATGTTGTCTATTTAAAACCGATAAATTCAGCGCATATTTTTTTGGTTCTGTTCCTTAGGCTTGTAGTTTTGAAAACTTAAAATACAAGACATTTATCTCTGCATATGAAAAAGGCGCAATTAAGCTGCCTTGCGTGTACTTATCAAAAAAGACTATCCAAGTTATTTTTATTACAGTTAATGACTGTATTATAATTTTTGTTTTTTTATGTCTAGTTGAAGGCTGGAAATCTTCCTTCACAAATTTCAATATTTTGAATGCACTTTAAGGCACAGGTTGTGTTATTAAAAAGCTCTACATTTCTTTAGTATCCTTGACCCCAATGTATAATAAAATTTCTTGTTTAATGGTTTTTTGATTAAAATGACTGCTGGTTTTACGTCCGGAAAATAATGATGTGTATTTTTTTAATATATAATAAATACATAATTTCCAAATTTCAAAATTATGGAATGATCTGGACCATAAAAAATTAATTCGATTTTTCCATAATGGCCATATTTTAATTGCCATTTTAGTAAAAAATAACCCATATGATTTAACCATAATCCAAACTGTTTTTAACCATATAAAATTTGCTAGTTCCGGGCGTACCATGTTTTTTTCTATAATGAGATTAAAAGCACGAAAGAAAACTATAAACAAGAGGCGTTCTCGAAACTAAAATAATACATTTCCCGACCTCCCGGGAGAATAAATTTACATTTCCCGGAAAATCCCGGTAACCAAATATTTAACAATATATATATGAATTTGTCAAAAAAAGAGTAATAAATACAAGAAAATAGATTAATTCCTAACTGTTTACATATTTATAGAATAATATACGTCTATGCACTACTATTTTATATGTGTATAGGTTCTGGTACGACTTTTTTACGCCTGTATTGCTGCATTTACATTTTAGGCGAAACTTTTTTTAAAGCAAGTTGGTGCGTTCAATTTTTTTTTTTTATTTATGATATTTGCTTTTTTGTATGTCAAATTGCACAAATAACTTTTTGCCTACTTTTGTACTTTTAGAAGCACAGAAAAGAATAAATTGTCGTATACCTTTTTTCATCTCCTTTTTACACTTTTATAGACTACAAATTAAATTATTTTTAAACAAAAGTTAAAATTATTTTGTAGTTTCTAGCATCAGAAATACTGAAAAACCAAATTTCTGTTTTTTTATCCCCCTACGAGAAAATATGTAATTTTCGAGCACATTGAAATTCCTGGGATCCCGAGGTATGCAAAAAGTGTCAGTTGCACGTAAACCCGGGATCCCGGGTCTAGGGAAGAATCCCTAGTCACAAGATATAATAGGCAAAATATTATACAGATAAAGGCTATTACTGACTGAAGACGTATACTGGGGACATAAAATATATGTATACGAGTATTTATATAACAATATATATACGAGGCTGCAAACGCATTATAATGGCATCAATCGAAATGCGAACGAATTTTAACATAACAAAAAAATCACCGTTGGGACATACTTTCTTTGTCAGAAAAGCATAAATTTTACAACAAAAGTCATTTTATTGTATATTTAAAGCAATAATTTACACTATGGGGGAACGCCTTTATTTTTTTTCCCTATTTTGCAATTAATTTTTCGATTTCCCAGGGAATGATTATAATATTTTGCATAACCAACTTTTTATAGTTTTTTACACATTTTGTTGTACAACTTTAATCAGAAATAATAAATAAAATTTTTCCTTCCATAATGGTAGGAGTGATAGGGCTAGGATGAGCAGAATAGCATGTTGAAAAATGAGTTCAATTTTCGAATATATTCTCGATAACGGTAATATAAAGAACATATTTTATATAGGTACTTTATTTTACAATGAACTTTATGAGGGATAAAACCCGAAAAATTATAAAAAACAAATACAGTAATTTGGTTTATACGCGTAAGAAACACCTTCTATACACAGTAGATGTATTCTTATAACATTTTAAAAAAATAAGCAGTGGATTTTGTTGGTTAAACATGTTTGACAAGATTATTTATACTTAGGCATACTAATACAAATTGTCTCATCTAAAAATTTTATCATAGATATTATGATAAAATAGACAGTAGTCAATAAATAATGCATTAATAGTAGGATACAACCTAAATATATAATTTTAAAAGTGAGTTAGTATGTAAAATAATTTTTCGTAAAAAATTTATAGTCTAGGAATTTTAAAGGAAATCTACTAAGATAAGCAATTTTTGATATTGTGTAAAAATAAAAAGCTTATAATGTTGTTTTTTTACTACTATACGATTATTTAGTTATTTCTAAGCGCATCTTTACATAAGGGGGGCGCCGGATATAAGGGGTCCTAGTCTGGGACGGACTAAATTAAGAAAGAAGAATTTGGATAATACATCTAAGTAAAACTTCCATATCTATTAAATATTATAAAAAAAACCTATTATAATTCATTTACTTATAAATTAGTTTATTGAAAATCTTCTGATGAAGTAATTTTTATAATATAAGCAATTGCATCAAAGATAAAATGAAGCAATTGTCGAAAATTGCAATTTATCACATTAAATAACCTTTTTTTATATAACTGTGAAATTTTGTTGTCATTTCCTGGTCCAGACTAGGAACCTGCAATTCAGGCGCTTCCGTTATGTAAATAGCGTGTATATTTTTGCACATATTGGTGTCTTACTTGAGCTTTTATTGTTCAGCCTAGGATTTGTATTGAACAATACACATTTTTACGTTACAAGACCAATATATGCACAAATATGCCAGTTGGCTATAAAAAAACACGAGTCCCTTGATAAAAAAGTGCCTGATGCAATACAGACATATACACTATGTTGTATTTAGTTATATTGGCATTTTATTTTTTCAACAACCCGACAAGGTCACCTTAAGATTGTTCAATGTGCTTTTGACGTACAGATTAAATGCACAGCTTTGTAAATGGTGCTTATGACTTATGTATAAGTGACAAGTTAAGTGGTTTATTCATGAATGTGTAAATATGAGGAGGTTTTTTTTTTTTATTTTTGTTTGTACGCTTGATTATTTTACTTAGAGATACATCAGAACCATAAATATAAGCATTTTTTACAAAGAGGATGCAATTAACTAGTACTTGTTATTATATTTTTTTAATAA
This sequence comes from Agrenia bidenticulata, assembly GCA_034694785.1. NCBI lineage: Eukaryota > Metazoa > Arthropoda > Collembola > Entomobryomorpha > Isotomidae > Agrenia > Agrenia bidenticulata. Next base: position 10,412 of record JAQFYM010005692.1, read on the forward strand.
ATATTGCTTCGTTAGTTGTTTTTGAAACAACTTCTAAAAAACATGTTTTAAATGTAAAAATTAAAAAAAAATGTAAGATTCACGTATTAAGAACATATATTTTTTTTTTCTGAAATATGCGAATTTGACTGTTGAAGTGTTGCGCAGATTACGTTATCGTATTCTATTTTTTTTGTAACAAAAAAATTGTTCAAAATATGAAGAAATATGCCCATTCATTTTTTTAACTAACTCTAGCTAAAAATATAACAAGTGATATTGAAAATTGTGTTACTTTTTATCACATCATAGTTTTTCAATAAAGAAAAAAATAGTTGTTATTATTTAAAAGTTTTGTAAAATAATGCTTTTTAATCTGGTATACTTTTGTACAGTACAATGAACAACTTTCTGCCCAACAATATGTTTTAAAATATGGACTTAAGTCTTTTATGACAAAGAAGTATTTCCATTTTTGGTAACAGTACTTCAAAAACGTGTTTACACGTACAAAAATACCTAGAAACGTTTTTATGGAAATGTAAGAACCTATGTGTGATTTAAGATGTTAAAGTTTTTAATACGACCTTCTGGTGACTAAGAACTACCAAAAAAGGCAAAATTTTTGTTTACGGACAATTAAAGTATTAAAAGGGGTTGCAAAAAACAAAAAGAACAATGATTGTAAGAAAACAGAACAGTAAAAAGTAATATTATTAATTGTACTAAGAGGACGATTTTTTTATATATGAGGTAATATATTCTATTTTTACTTGCGTTTACATACTTTTACAGAATTAAAATACATTACATTATGATTGTAATAACCTGTTATTTAGTTGATAAGGGTTCGTATAACCCCACTTCCATATGTAAGTATAAAGTTCACTGTTTTAATTTCAATTTAGGAGTAAGTTTATTGGTTAATAATCGTATACGATTATGGAAAGAATAATGAAAGTAAAAAGTAATAAATAATAATGATAAAATGATAAAATGATAATTTTGTTACTAAGTGTAAACTTAAATAAAATCTACTCTTTTTTAATTGTAAGACATTTTATTTTTATATAGTATTTTATGGGTTTCGGTGCTATTTTATGGGATAACAAAAAAACGAAATCATGATAAAAATTTTAAAAAGAAAATTTACAATATAAGGGTCGAGAATATTCTTCGGTAATACCCAAAAATTGGAATTTTTTTGTATGATTATTCTCATGTTCATCCCTGGATAGAGCCAATATGAAAATAGGGTCTTACAAAATTAAATAGCTTTGTCCATATTGCTATTTCTAACTATTTTGCTTTTGATTTCGAGTTGTTAGTTTTTTTTTTTGCAATAAATTACACATATGAAATGTTAAGTCTGAAATCCTATTTCCTTACTTGAAAAATATTGATATGTACTTCCCAAATGTAAAAATATCAGTTTGATATATTACCCGCGTTTTATTTTGGACAATAATAAAGTCTTTTTATTTTGGGCTAGCCTTTATAAGCAAACAAGTAATCTTTTAAAAACGTCTTTTGTATTTAATTTAATATTTATTGTAATAAACTTTTATATATATAAAACAAAAAAATATAATAGTTTATTAATATTGGCATATGCGTTTATAAATTGACTAGACGTAAGAAATTTTTTGTTCTTAAGTTTGATTTAAATTTTTGCGGATAAAAAACAATATATGTTCTTTAAATTCGATTATATGACTTAATTCACATAATTAAATATGCAAAGTTTTTAATATTTATAAATTATAATATCCATATTGGAAAAAAAACCAGGAATGCCGTTAAAATTATTGAATAAACCATTATGGCCATAGTATATAGAGCTTTTATATATATGGGAAACATATAACATTTTTTACCATATTATTTTACCATTTAAAAATGTCAATTAAAAATTCGGAACGACTATTTTTTACAAATTTAAAAGAAAATAAAAGTATATTTATATATTAAACATCATTTTAAATTTTGTGTAAGTATAAAACAAAAAGAAATACTATTGAGACGTAAATTAGAGTATAATTGTAAATTAAAAATATTCTCTTGATAAAAAACCATTAAAAAACACCTTGATTTATTTTTTTTTTGCTTTACATGTATACTTTGTCATTTCAAAAATATAATCTTATTCATCGGCAGAATTACACTTATAAGCCATAATGAAAAGCGATTTCATGACAATGACAATATTATCGCTAAAACATAAAAACGGAAACCAAAAATATAGACTCTTTAAATTTAAGAGGTGATTTTTTTTTTGTTTATAATTTAACTGATTTAAAGGACTTAAAACTAATATAAGAGAATACATAAGAGAAAGAAAAAATAAAGGTAGAAAGTGGTAGACATTATTTTTAAATGAAGGTAATTCTAAAAAAAAATATTTATATCGCTTTTTATTATTAAAAATATCA
>JAQFYM010005693.1:0-12822 GCA_034694785.1 Agrenia bidenticulata
TTCTGATGGGGGGGGGTACACCCCCCCCCCCTCCTACCCCCCCCCTGGCTACGCTACTGTGCCCGGGTATTGCGTAAACAGCCGTATTTACAAAATTGTATATAATGTATATATCTTTTTGATGTTACAAGTAATTAGATGAACATACGAACAATAAAAGTCCTTATTACTGACAAAAAAAAAACATTTTTTTGTTCGGTTTTTTGCATTATTCAAAATAAAGTTCATTTTTCAAAAACTGCACAATAAAATTATTACTAAGTTAGATATTATTTTGCTTATTACCTAATTATAATTTACAAAAACCATTATAATCATTAACATTTTTTGATAATTAACAGATAAAAAAATAAAATGCATTTAAAGATATACTGTTATTACACGCAAGAAAAAATATAATTATTTTGTAGCAAATTGGTATTTTAAAGTATCTGGTTGGGAAATAATAATATCTCTCAAACGTAATCTAACTTCTGTATCAGCAACACTGTTTGTTATATTTTGTCAAAGACGAGTATATTATTTCTGAAAGCATATTTTTATTACTATTCTTAGTGTGGTCCCTGAGAAGCCATGTAGCGGCGAGACGAATACGGGTGTCTCATGGTACCATAAGGCGTTCATTCTTATCGATCAAGCATATATATTTTCTAAAAAAAAAAACCTAAATATAGATAAGTTTTTTTACACGCAAATGTGTGGTTTGATTATTCAAAAATTTTTAACTGCAGTTTAACATTCCCGTTCGTGGTTTTTCCTAAAACATTTCCAAAATCTTTTAAAGAAAAAAACACAAAAGTAAGATTTTACCCTATAGCTTTATTTGGTTTTACTTTTAATTTGCTTCATATCTTATTGTTATTTATAAAATTTTGTATAAATTTGAGTTAAATCATAACCAAGTGTAAAACTAGAAATAAAAAGACAAATTCATCATTGAAAACTTAGTATTAAATATGCGTTTTTGCTCTTAATATAGTTCATTACCGCAGAATTATTTATTCTACTTTATACTAATATTTGCCTATTAAATAAATCCGTGTTTTATACTAAAAAAACGATTTTGACTACAAATAAAACTAGGATTTAAAATTTCAGTGGACTTTTATTTTTTATCAACACATTGGAACCTTTATAAAATGTTTTTGGATAATAGGTTAGAAGCCGAGGTTATTAGTTTCACCACAAAATATCAGCAGAATTTTATATTATATGCGCTGAATGCAATGGTACGCAATATATATATAAATAAGTATTTATCTAAGTATTAACTTATGGGTATATTTTATTAATGCTTAATGGGCAGTGTAAAAACTTTTACTGCCGCAATTTGTACTTTCAAATTCGTACGTGCCCCTGTTTTACATTTACAAAAATGCACTGCAAGCATCAGCATCCACATATGAAAAAGTAAAACGGTTTTCTTATTTCATTTTATGATTTGCGAACAAATATACTTCTGGATACAAAAACAAATGTTTGTATTATGAGATGATACATAAATACAAAAAAATCATAATAAAACAAAAAAAGAGTACTATACTATTCTTTTTATGTATATTATAAAAATTCATTACACAAAATTTAAGAAATTATGCTACTTTGCATTCATAATGTTTTTTTTTTTTTGCAAATACATGTATCAGTTCTAAATCGAGAAACTTATATATAATATGATGGGCGGTTCAAGAGCAGTTTTTTGATGAAAGCAGTAAAAAAGCTCATGAACGCGGTTTTTCGGGGTTAATGGCAGTTTTATCTGCGATAAAAACACATATGTTCAGTCAAAATTTAATAAAATTTATTCGAGATGTAATTGTTACAATTACTTTGCCCAAAAACATTTAAATACATTTTTGTTTTGATAAAAGTCAAAATAATGTAAAATAATGATATTGTAGCACCCAAAACTATATTTAGGCGCAAGATTATTTACCAAACGCCATAAATCACAGCTTAAAAGTATTTTAACTTTACCTTAGCAGATTATCCTTAACCATTCCTGTAAACATAGAAATAAATTCTTGTCGTAGATACGAATTATTTTGCAACAGTTATAATTTTATAAATGCAGCTTATGCAGTTATGGTTTTTAGTAACAGTAAAAGGCAGTTTTTTAATGCGCTTATGGTCCGCTCTAATAATATGTTTGTCGTATGAACATATTTTCTTTCTAGCCCCTGTAAATGACAGAGCATAATTTGAATAATGTCAAGACCGCAAAATTATTTTGAAGCAAACAAGGGGTTTTTGTACAGAATTTTGCCAATTTGTGTATTGTATGTAAAGGTGTCGGGTGGAGGCGGTGGTTTAATCCAATATTTATTTATGTTCCTGGCCATCGGCTCCTAAAATATATAGGTCTAGAATTAAATTATTTAAATAGGTACTGGATTTTCGGGAAAAACTTCTAAGATTCCCTTAAATCTGGACTAAAGGCAAAGGACCCGATACACCTTCTCTCGTCCCGTCATCTCCCCATTATTATCTACTCTCCTCTTCCTTTTGGTTCGGGCTTATTCTCTCTGTGGTTCTAGAGTATGCATATCTAAATTTCAGTATATTTCACACCATGGAATTTCTAATATAGGAAAAAACAGGGATACACAAAAAGAGCACCGAAATTACTATGAGGAAATAATAAAAAAGTATAAAAAAGTTAAAAATTGCATCGAGTACATAAAACGTGCAAATTTTAAATTGTTGGGTTATTTTCATCAACTAAAATACTTTTAAGAAAAATTTATCATGATGAACTGTGAAATTTCAGTGATAAGTCTTGTGATTTTCGATAGCGAGCTCAAGGAACTTATGAAAAAAAAAATTAATGTATTGTAGTCTGTTATTTTTCGATTTGCCACGGGAGTTTACATATAGCTCGTTTTTTCTGAGCTTTACTAGCACCGCAATGCTCAAGGTTTACATATTGTGTGCTTTTAATAGAAAAATGCGTATATTTTAGGTTACAACCCCATATTTAGTCTAAGCACTTGAGTTTCTGTGATTATAAACAGAATCACATATCTTAAAAATACTTTACGTTTTGAGAATTTTTTTGATGTAATTTTCAATAGGGTTACTGTAGCATTTTTTATAACTTATCAGACCCAGGGGTACCGAATACGGTATGGCAATATGAGCGGTTGAATAATTTTGTTTCAGCCTATATAAACCATAATGGTAAATTTGGAATATAGGGTTGTTTGCCTAAAACAAACGCATAATGCTCTTAAAAAAATATTATCGTTTTATTTTGACAGAAATTCGCCGAAGTTGGTAAATAATATTTATTACTTGTTTTCTAATAATACAAAAAAATGAAATCTTACAGTATATAATAGATTTACTATGTAAAAAAAATAATAGTAGTATTATCTTTAACTCAAGACGTGTTGTATATTTTTTAAATTTTAGTCTAGATTTAAGGAATTGCTGTTGTTTCTAAGCTTTTAATATTGGTATTATAGAAAGTGTCAAAAAATAACATTAGAATGCATTTTCTTTTTTCAAATGCAAAAAAAATGTTTATTATTTTTGATTTATATGAGATACAGCTATAAAAGTACATTGTTTGAAAGTGTAAATGGCCTTTTATAAGTATAAAATATGGGAGAATTAAGGAAAATCAGCCGCCTATAATGGCCGACATTTTATGGCCATTATTGTCCCCTTTTTTCCATAATTTTTCGGTACCCCTGATCAGACCCCTTTAATTAAAGAAACATGAAAATACTTAAAAAATATATAGAAAGATTTACAGCATGTATCTTGTCTACTTTATATGTTACACAATATTTAGCGAAATATAAGAAAAATTAGCCCGCCGGTGGATGAATGTGTAGCTTTGATGAAAGTTAGATGCGTTAATACCCCCACTACACCATTAGCGTTTCGTACAAAAGGACATAATATTTTAAAAAAGACTATTCTTAAGCGGTGGAGACCATATGCAGTTATCAGTCAGTTTGTAAAAACTATCTATCAATAAGTAATGTTATTCAATATATGGTAGAAATATGAATCCGGGTTTATTACGTATGAAAATACCCAAACTTATTACCCAAATAACGTCTGTATAAATTATAGCTGATTTGTCGGTAAAAAACAATTTAAATACAGGAAATGACGGTCTAAGACTTAACCCGATTAACGCGCATTTAAAAATACATTTATGGATCCATTATTACAGAAATATATAGGCTAAGATAGCAAAAAAATCTAGATATCATTTTTTGTCCGCAAATTGTCTAGCTATGTTCTAGACTAGCGTTTCGACCTAGAAACTTTAGGGTTTTTGCGTTTTTTTGCAAAAATGTTACTCCGGGTATACCCCGGGGTTCCCCGGGGTAAAGTCAGCGTTTTTTTATTGTTATAAATGAGTGAAAAAAAAAGACTTAGTTGTATTTAAACATACAAAATACTTTTTTGCTAGTTATTATAACAATATGCATGTTGTAGATCATTTGCGATTTGTAACAGTACCTTTATTCGGGCATAACAACACAAATTACACGTAAGGAGTGCGGAGTACTCAAAAGAAACAGCAAGCCGAATTTAAAAGTGCCGGTTCAAAATGTATCAATATAAAAATACGACACTTGTACATTATTTAAACTTCAGTAAAAAAAACAAAACACGATAACAGGATGTTTTGATAAACACTTGCATGTAAAACCTGCTTTTTAAACATCAAAAAAAGGTTTTTGTAAAAAAGTAAAGATAACATCTTTTGATTTAATGTATAGTAGTAAGTCAAACATCATATGTACAATTTTTGTTGTTTTTTATTGCGCAAGTAGACCTTGCGCATCAAGTCAAAGATTTTTATACCCCGTTTTAGCTATCTGAGCAGTGCAAATATTGGCAAAACCTATGAAATTTTCTTAAAAACTTTTTTACGTAAAATGATGTACATTAATTTTTAAAAATGCACATCTGAGTATTAGAACAGATTTTCTAACAAAATGACTTAAATTAGGCATTTAAAACACCAAAACATGGCATGAATTCTACACAAAAACATTCTATATTTGATTTTTTTATAGCTAGTCTTTTTTTTATAAAGTTTGTAATTCCAAGTGCAGAATTAATAAAAATCATTACAGTTAAAAAAACAGCATTTTAAAAAATTTGACATATCAAGAAAATAACACAGTAGACACTTTACTAAATTGTGCTATATAAGATACGTTTGCGCTAAGACGTTAAAAATATAGCAACTAGACATAATTTGTATCAGTTTTTAACCCCTGTAATATAAATTATGATATTAAAAAGTAAACCTAAGTTGACCCTGACAACCGCTTAATTGTTCACACTTATTAAAATACTTTTAAACACCTTTTGGCGGCGTTCGAATACAGCTTTCAGATAAAGCAAGTAACAAATATAATATAAACAGGATTAAAATAGTAGTTATATACATTAAAGGGCTTCAGAAGCTTCTTGAAACATATTGAGCACAGGTTAACCAATTTTACAAAGTGTTCATCTTACTTTGATGTTTGCTTTTTTTGTGAGGAAACATCGGTTCTTAATAAAAAAAAAATTAAAAAATTGCGTAAAATATAAATAATAATGCTGTTCTTGCTAAATCCCTATGTAGAAATTTTAAATGCAGTAATTTTGTATATGCTGATTTTATTGCGCATTTACTTTTATTACCTAGAAAAATGCACTAAAAGTTTAATCGTAGAAAAAATCGTAAGAAAAAGACGTGGTTTTGTACAGGTATACATCTAATATTTTTTTCTTTAATTTGGTAAACGATGTACAATTTTTTATACAAATAAAATACTACAAATTCTATAAACATAATTCCTTAGATACGAAAGTCCTTTAAAATATACGGCAATAAAACGTTTTTCTTAGATTTTTGCAATTGGTGTAGTAACTTCCGCATCTTAACTACTTTTAATCAGAATATATGTCGAAACAACTGCCTTTAAAAAACTTATAACGAAAAATTTAAATTTTCGTCAAAAAAAACGAACTAACAAAACATTGTTGTATGCAATCTTATTGTAATTTTCGTCACATCTTTAGCTAGCTTTTTGCAGTCTTTTTTGCAGGTTCTTTTTGAAAACCCATAATCACGCGCGAAAAAAAACATTAAAACCGCATATCATCCTCTTTTTTTTTCTATGTGAAAATATTTTATCTAGAAAATACATATATATTGTATTCTAATAAAACTTTGTATCAATTTAAAAAAAACCCCTGTATAATAACGACGTCCAGGCGTTAAACAATCATCTAGTACTTAATTTTTTATAGTAAGTAACCCTAAGTCTTTTTAATATAATTACAGTATAAAATAACAACAAGAAATTATTGAAATAGGGGTTGCCAAAGCGCAATTTTTAACTGACATAACATTTTATGACGTTTAACACAACAAAAAAAAAACCCCGGGGCCCCGGGGTGAGTAAAAAAAAGAAAAAAAATACCCCGGTGTACCGTGACATTTTCGCACCCGTGATATTTTCAGACCCCTGTGAGATTTTTGAAAACATCGTAACAATGACTAAAATACAGAGCAAAAAATAGAAACAACTTTATTACAACATTAGACCGTTATATATTGTGATTATGACGTTTATCATTATTTAGGGTTGTCAATTCTTACAAATAGAGGGTTTGTAGTAATTAAATGCAATGAAACACAAAAACAATGTTAAATAGAACTATATCCGTCAAAAAAAACACATACTTAGTAAAAAGTATTGGCACTAAAGCATCGACCTAAATTGACGTTTTTGTGAAAAAAAAAATGATAAATTTGTTTTCGTGTAAAATCAAAGATAGCAGTATATGCATAATTTCATGTTGTACAAATCGCATTTTACAATTTTTTATATTGTTATTGTTTACGAGTCCGAAAAGTTCACAGCGTCCGAAAATCTCACTGTGAGATTTTCGGAATGTCGAACATTTTGTTAAAAGACTTGTCAAAAAGAAAAATACAACATTAAAGGGAATCGCAATATACGGTAGATAATTTTAATAACAATTTGCTCGTTAATGCATTATTAGGCGAAATATATGTATCTCTGAAAAATTCCATAAAAGTGAACCGCAAATAAAACGAAAAATATGAAGGAATGTTTCCAAAATTGTCAACAACCATTAACAATGTTTTTTTTGTGTAATAAAGCATTCTTAGTAAAGTTTTTGGATATTTATAGTAATAAATAAGAAAGTTTGTTTGTAAAATGGTTTACAAAACTAGTTTAAAAAGATCAGCCACTGAAAAATCGTGCAGAAAAGAAAAAATTCAAAGGCCTTGTGGTCTGTTTTATTTTTTTTAAATTTCAGCAGTTGATGGTATATCATAGAATAGAGGTTTATGAAAGTTTTATAAAAAGGATAATAAAAAGATAATAAATTTAATTTATACTTTTGTGCAAGTATTGTTGTGTATCCAAATATGAGCAGCAACAAACAACATTCCTTACTCAAAAACTTTCCCGAAAAAGAATACAGCATTTAGAGCTGTTATAAAATGAATTTATAATAAAAATAGCCTTCGCACTTAGGCGCGATATTTTTTACCCTTTATGTGATATGTTTACAACATCGTTAAAAAAAAGGCATAAATGTTGTTTTTGGACGCTTGATTCCGTGTCTGTGGCAATCCGTGCATTTTATACCCAGGAGTTGCCTAAAAATAATCACGATTTTCCATAATTGTAATATTTAAAGAACATTATGAAGGGTGTTCTATGTCATATATTTTGCATAATTTACCATAAATGTATTAAAAAATTATATTTTGGTATTCTTGTATTCCTGTATTTTCGTAATCTTAGGGATTCAAAGATGCAAAATTTTCTATAAATTTTATTATATATAAACATGCAATTCATACTTAAAAATTTCACAAGACTTTATGTTCTTATGACATAATTTTCCTTTATTTGTTGCTTTGAACTAGGGTTTGCAGTCTCGATATCTCAAATCTTAAATCTCGAGACTCGAGGGATTATTGTTATACAAAAATGAAGTCGAGATATCTCGAGAGTCTCGACTGTATCAATTTTAAAAATAAACAAAAAAATTTTTTTTGTAAAAAAGTTTATATGTGGTTCCTAGTATGATTCATTATACATTATGCAATACATAAAAAAATAGTCTGTACTTCGTATTGTATATTTTCGTTTACTTTCATTAATGCGTTTTTCAATGTGTTTATTTAACCTGTATTTTTCAGAATAATTGCCAGAATTATATGCAATACACATCGTTAAGCTATTGTTTTTTTATTACATTTTACGTTAATTTTACTGTTTTAATAACTCAAAATAATTACATGTCAGGATGAACTTTTAAGCGTCTACAAAATAGAAAATTAAAGCGCATATGTATTGTAAAAAGATTCTACATGTTGCATTACATGTGTAAAATACTAACAAAGGCATCACTCATACTACTGAACACGGCATATAAGAATATTTACACATATGTATTATAGCTCATTACAAAGTGATGAGACCTCATTAAATCTAAACAATGATTTGTACGTTAATAATGTGTGATATTAGTGTGTAGCTATTCAGATACTGTATATAACTCATTTTCATAGTGTAAAGTATCTTTTTTTACTTACAAACAACATACGAAATATTCGCAAACAAAAGACTAAAATGATACAATTTTTTGTTTTTTTTTGCTGAATTTATGTGGTTTATTGTAGTCTTAATTCTCAGGAAATCTCGGTATTTTGGTAATCTTGATGTCTGGATTTTCTTGAGATCTCGCTCGACAAAAATTTTTTATTATATGTTGTTTCGAGTTGCCGAGATCTCGAAACGGCAAACCCTAATTTGAACATTATTTATGTGATTTTTTTTACAAATGATAAGCAAGATTCTTGCAATTAGACGAACAAGAGCACTATCAAAGAATAGTTTGTAGTAAAAGAGTATTTTTGTCACCCGTTTGCGAAAAAGCAAAATTTTTTGCCCACAAAGTCGATAAAAATAATTGCTTACAAATATTTAGAAAATTGATTTGCAAACCATTTTTAAAAATAGTTTAGTTAAAAGGTATATGCTGGTGCAAACAACTGTTTTTTATGAGACAGATAGTATTTAATTTTTTACAAAAACACATTTTTTTTTTTGAGTTTTAATGCATAAAAGCGTTAAGTTTTATTACAATTCATGACGGAGTAAAACTTGCAGTATTGAGGGCAATAATAGAACCTCTAGAAAATATTGAAAATTGAAATCACTTATGTAGGATCGACATGCAAAATAGCTTTTTCAACCTTTTTTGGATTAAATGTACAAAAACACTAATTTGCCTAAACAGCTGAAAAAATATGGCTCATAATGGCCATTTTTTCACCATAAAATTTTATTTCCTTTTTGGATTTTTTGTTAAAACCCAAGAGTCTTTGTATTTTTAGCCGGCATATTTTATTCTACCCTAAGAATAATCTTTTGTTTTCTATAAGAAGCAAAGTATATTTTACAGGTTTTTCGCTAGCAAAGTTTTGCAAGAAAATAAATTCATAATTATCTTACTTTAAAAAAATATAATTAACATTTTTACATCAATCTCCTAAGTATAAAAAATATAATTATGCATTCGTACAAAAAATAAAAATAATCCGTTTTTAGATGCTGTGTTTTTTAATTTAAAATGACACGAGACTGGTTTTATGATGATATTATAACTTTGATGGTACAAAAAAAAAACTTGTTAATTCGCTCCCAATAAAGAAATATTTTTTACCTATTAAGTATAAATAAAAATGCGATAAAGATAAATAAGCAACGTGCTGATAATACGTATTAAATTTTCGAAATATAAGCAACCCGCGATAAAAAAATAAATATCTTTTTTGTCATACTGCGTGAAAACAATAAGTAAAAAAAGGTAAAATAGCTTTTCTATTTATTACATGTTTTTCCGTGTTTATCGCATAGCAGCTCGTCTAACCTGTCCTTTATTTTTGTAGTAATTTGTAAGACGGGCATAGTACATTTGGTTAAATGCATTTTTTTTAAAATAATACAATATTCAAAAAAAAAAGGTATTAGATATATTTATCTTGTTTTTTTATTCCTTTATAAAACTATCAAAAAAACTTGTTCTATGATATACCATCAACAGCTAAACTTCAAAAAAAAAATTAAAGCAGACCACAATAATTTTATATTTTTTTTGACATTTTGATTTTTTAGTGGCTGACCTTTTTAGTCTAGTTTTGTAAATCATTTTACAAAGAAACAAACAAACAAACTTTCTTATTTTTTACTTTAAATATTTAAAAAAAATTACTAAGCATGCGGTATAAAACAAAATAACATTCTTTATGGGTATTTGACAATTTTGGAAACATCCCTATATATGTTCCGTTTTATTTGCGGTTCACTTTTTTGAAAATTTTCAGAAGAACATATATTTCGCATAATAATGCATATACACGCAAATTGTTATAAAAATTATATAACGTATGTTGCGATTCACTTTAATGTTTTATTTTTCTTTTTGACAAAATGTTCGACATTCCGAAAATCTCACAATGAGATTTATGGACGCTGTAGGATTTTCGAACTCGTAAAAATTAACAATATAAAAAATTGTAAAATTCGAGATGCACAACATAAAATTATGCATATACTGGCATCTTTGATTTTACACGAAAACATATTTATCATTGATTTGTTCGAAAAATCGTCAATTTATGTCGATTCTTTAGTGCCGATATTTTTTTACTATGTGTGTGTTATTATGACAGATATATATCTATTTAACATTGTTTTCGTGTTTTATTGTAGTTATATACTATAAACCCTCTTTTTGTAAGAAAAGTAGGACCTAACTCATACAAAATGTCATAATAACTATACTTAGTGTTCAATGTTAAAATTTGTGCTGTTTCCATTTTTTCGTTTTTAATTTTAGTCATTGTTGTGATTTTTTTGAAACCCTCACAGGGGTCCGAAAATATCACGGGTCCGAAAATGTCACAGTACACCGGGTTTTTTTCCACGGGAGTTTTTTAACCCTAGCCTCGACATATCAGAAATCATTAAGCCATATACCAACAGTAAGTGTGGAGTGTAAAAGGTGTTTTTTATCATATAGAACATATTGACAAAAAATACAATTGGTTAAACCAAAATTGATTATGCTGCAGTAATTTCTTTTTAATACTATCCAAAAAACTTTTTTTTTTATAATTTTTATCTTTTTGGTATTTTGTTTGAATACTTGCGTATTTGAAATGGTTTGTTGTTACATAAATGTGTTAATACGCATTAAATTATGCAATATTTAGCTTTATTTTTAAAAGTAGTATTTTTGGTCAATATTAAATACATTATAGTGATATTTTAAATCATTTTATTAACTTATTATTTTCAGCGTAATTTGTTTTTATTTATATGTACGCTGACGGACATACAAGCATATAAAATACACATAAAGAAATCGTGCCCCTTTACTTTAAGTAAAATTAAAAATGCTGATTTTTGTTATCCTATAATACTTGCTTTCATGTTTATGTCATATAATTAAGATTTATTCATATTCCTATTATTTGTTTTTTGTGTGTTTTAACTTAAGTATGAGTGCCGAGGAACAAAAAATAAAACTAGTATTTTACTTTTTGGGTGCTGGTAGCATTAAAACAATGGTGTAAGTCGGCAAACCAGATTAAATAAGAGTATTCCTTTGTAATATGAAGCAAAAAAAAAACCCCATATTATATATGTCCATTTGCCATTTTAAATATGGTATATACTCTTTTAAGAACCATATTTTTGACAAGCTTGCCACATCAGTATCGTCTTATTGTCGAACGAATATAAAATACTTACAGTTCTGAGCTATTCCCAAAAAAGTACATTATAAATACGGAAAAGGTTTTATGTAGACACGTACTTAACCACGCAGTTTTTTCAACAGATGTACTCAGGGCCTCCGGAAGGCACAAAGGGGGCCCGCAGGGTAAATTGTTTTTTTAGTAAAGGGGGCCCCTTTAATTTTTTTTTGATATACTTTTCTTTTTCAAATGATTTAGAACCACTGCAAAAACCACCCCAAAAAATATTCATTTAGTTTTTTTTTGGGCTACAATAGTTGATTGTATATTTTCCAGTGTCTTTGTAAAAAGTGCTTTTATCTATTTTTACATGTTTTAAAATTACACATAACGCATATTTTTTGCGCAATTATACGTACCGACTCTATATTTTCCTATTTTTACAAGGAGGCGTCGGGAAACTTGCTTTACTCTTCTTCTCGAAAAGTGTCAAATACTAAGAAACTTCATGTTATACTATAAGTTGTCAGATCACATAGTTATATGTAGTTTTCAATTACTAAAATATAATTTGTAGGTTCAATAGCTTTTTTTTTAAAATTATAGTTAGAGCGCGCCCTGCAAGCCTTTCGAATTTAGCCGCCTATAGGAAAGTAATTGAAAAAATTGCACAAAACGGACTCATTGTCAAAACTTTGGAAAGGTGTTTGATTTTAGTACAAAAATTACTATTTTTAAAAATGCGATGTTTTTTGGTTTTTCATTTTTTTCATTTTTTTGTTAAAAACACCCCAAAATATTTATGTTTTGTTGTTCTTGGCTTTTATTAGTAGCCAAAGCTGTTTTTTACAATTTAATTATTGCCTATAATTTATGCTTTGCTTTTTTATGCCTTAGATGGAGGGTGGGCATAGACGGCGCGCTGCGCGCGCGGCAGTAAACTATTTTATTTTTTTAGTTCTGGCAAAAAAAAAAAACAAACAAAAACGTGCATGCACTGTAACGAACAACTTAAAAAACTATAGCATAGGTTTAATACATAT
>JAQFYM010005694.1:0-12821 GCA_034694785.1 Agrenia bidenticulata
CGAATCGGCTTAGAACATTATACATTAAAAATATGTAAATAAAAGTTAAAATCTGGTTGTCACTCCAATAAGCATTTAAAAGAACATAAACATAACAGTAATGTATTTATTATAACATATTTTCAGTTTTTAAAATGCGTATTTTCCCTCTGATGGGCCTAAAACTACCCGGGCCAGCAAACACATAACGGCAAGCCCTTTACCGTACATTTTCATGCGGGCTGCTATTCGTGCATCACGTAGCCCGTAATTCTATGGCTAAGTCTGTTATCTTATATCTTTAAAATGTACTCCCTACGTCTAAAATACTTGTCTTTTTTAACTTAAAGATTTTTTTTATTTAAGGGGTAATAAGGACAAGAAATTTGGGAAGGAGGGAGTATGTTTTAAAAAAAATATATTATTAAAAGGGTGCTCATATAAATAAAAAAAATATGGCCCCTTTATATTACTACTAAGCAGAAAACAGTCTTTATAAATGTAGACTTTTGTCGAAATATACCGTAATTAGGCCACGTAATTATAAAATGTCATAGGCTGCACTTTTTAATTCGGCACTGCTGCGTTTGGGTCCCCCTTTTACGGTTTGAAGCCCTCGTAATTTAGAAAACAATTTTATGGTTTATAAACAAAGAAATAGAAATTTAGAGCGATAAGAATAAAAAATAATAACAAGAACCTAAAATTTTAATAATTCGGTTGGATGTTTCCAATTCCATTACACTGCAGTAAAAACTCATGAAAAGCAAACTCTTCATGTTTTTTTAAAACAATACTCGTCTAAGTGTGACTGTAGTAATTCTAAGGTGGTTCCTCGCCTTGCAGACATTATCAGCATTTTTGCATGGCTCCATTCACATTAAATCCTTTGGGTATGCGCAGCCGTGATAGGATCGACAAAGTTTCCTCGTGCACCACGACTTCATGATCATATTCCAGGTTTTAAATCCCACTGTAAGCTCTCCATCCATTACTTATGATTTTAGTGTCGGCTATGACAGAATTGTTTATTCTCGGTAATAAGATTGCAGCATCTCTTTTTTCGAAAATGAACATTTTTATATTTTCTGTTCCTGATTCCACTAATCCAAAGACTCATGGTCCGTTAAGTCTTTCTCCGTAATTGAGCCGGCGACAACGAGCGTCTTGTGCAATTTTGCCAGACAAGTCTTCGGCCAGAATTCTCCCCCTGTGATACTTCCGAGTACCCCGAAACAAGCTCTCATCAATTTGCCCTTGCTATCCCTCCACACCCAACTTCGGAAGTTTCTCAATTGCATATGACATAACATTTCTAATATAATTGGCCCAGTTCACTAACGTACCAGTATTTCTTATATCTAAAGTTCTTATTATCTCAACATGATTCTTTTTCTCCATATATTGGTATATTACCTTAAGAATCTTTTGGGCAGATAACTTCATTGATGTCCGTGTTCCTGAAGGCGTGCCAAGAAAAAGTATTCAGAAAAACTGTATGTTCATTACTACATATATCACATCTTAGTAGAAATCTAAAATCTTATATCCCTTCTTCTTTTTATTTTAAGTTTCATTGTTCCAGTGCACATATTGCAACTTCTCTTAAGATTGGCAGGCAGTACTTGGTGCTCTTAGAGAAATTATACAAGGGAGGTGGTGTTGTTTACGGTGAGGTAAAAGTTCGTTGGATTCATTTGAACTTTTCTTTTTTCAAAGTTTAAAAATAAACAAATATTCAAATTACTAGTAAACTAGAACAAATATTCAAATTAAAAGTAAAATAGAACAAATATGATTCTGAATAGTAAAAAAAAAGCAATAAAAAAAATAATAGTAAATAATTCAAATTTTTATTAATTTTTCTACGGGGGCTTCAAACCGTAAAAGGATGCTCCAAACGCAGTAATGCCCCTTTTACTACTCTTTTGAAGACATCTCCTTTGCTCGAAATTCCAATCAATTTTCTACTAAAATTGTGCCATGGAGGAAAAAAAAGGGGGAATTTGCTTAAATTAAGAGACTTGCTTTTAATTTCGATTAATATAAAATGCAATTAAGAGATCAAAAATCACCAACTAAAGTATTTTACGGGTTCATAAAATACGAATGACAAAAAACAACTGTTGTATTTTCTTCAAAGATTGTATATTTGTATTTGCTTATTAAAACGTCCTAAAAAAAGGGTATATTTGCTTAAAAATTAGCTTACGACTGTATTATAAAATGTCAACTTTTTATGTAAACACGGTATAAATAATTATCTTTTATAAAAATCATGTGATATAAAATTATGATTAGTAAAAAATATATAGATTTATTTTTTTATAAGAAAAAAATAAACTATATGTAACCCTTTTTTAAATACTCTTTGGCAATATTTTTTTTATGAAGATAACATTTCCCTATTAAACTTAAAAAAGCATCAACATTACTGCATTTTTAGAATCGTATCAAATTCGCAAATCCCTGACAATATATCCTGATTTCGAAAGCACCTTCTCTGATGTGGTGCTTGTTTCAATAATACATAAATATTATACAGCTAGATTACTAAGGTTCGGATATTTCAGCCGGTTATCTCTCAAAAAATCTGCTGGATTTACAACCATTTTACCAAGTTTAAATTGCAAATACATATCCAATCCATTATCAATTATTTCAACTTTAGAGTAGTCACCCCAAAAAAAAGATGTGCTGGTTGATTTCTAGGTATGAGGCATTGAAAAATTTGGAAGGCTCGATAATTTATTTCGTATTTTATTTTATAGATCTTTTTTTTTCATTTAAATCAAGAAACTTCATATGCAGAAATCTATGATCAAAAAAGCTCGACTTAATTAATATTTCTCGAACATACGCATATTTTCCTTTTAAATTTAATATTTCTGATGCAATTTTTGATTTATAAAAGTTCTTATTATAATCATCGTCTGGTTACTCTTACCTTGGATACATAAAGAAGCAGTTGGCGGATAATTGAAAAAATACAGGAAGAGCTAGGATATAAATCTAAAGACGAATGCCTTTTTGCTCTATTGAACAGGGTAAGTATTGCTAGTATAGAATCTATCAACTTATAATCTGTATCGGTAACTGTATTTAAAATATTAGTGGTTCTCATTTCAATTAAAGCGGCAAATATTGCTGGCTTTACTTCAACGAATCTTGATAACATATAAATCGTTTTATGTCAACATGTCCTCACATCTTGAACTACATAATGTTGAGGTAGGTTAAGAATATCCTGATGCTTGGTCAAAATTGAAGTGGCACTAGTGCCATGTTTAGAAAATCCGACAATTCCTCTAATCTTCTTAACTAAGCAGGTAATAGTATTATCCTGCAGCACATGGCTTACACATAATTGACCGCAGCGCGAAAAGCATCTAATTGATGGTAAATGTAAATCTCTTACAGCTTTTACGATATTCGCCGCATGATCGTGAGCTATTGATGTGATTGAGTGCGCAATACTCCTATCATAGAAAGTTGTTTTTATTTTTCACTAAGGTTATCAGAAGTGTGTTTTTCAGGGAAAAAGGCAATATCAAGCAATTGACTTATATAATTAAACTTATTATCAAAATAATGACATATTATAGCCATATAATTATCACACTTGTTACGGTCCATGTATCATTTAAAATTGAAATCTATTAAATTTCATTCATTTCAGTCCGTAATTTAAATAGCGTATCAAGTAAAAGTTAGGCAAATTTGTATTGGTAAAATATGTTCTGGAGGGCAAGGTAAAGGATGGATTTATACTTTTGACAAATGCAAAAAAAATGCTTTTTAAACTAGGCGAAAGCAGCCCTCCGCTAGATAATATCCATATATAAAATTTTCTACATGATATTTCACAATCGAAATCATTATCCTTATGTGTTTCAAATTGCAGCGCGTGTTTTCTTTCCGTGACCTTACATGTTCGTTGTAAGGCCTGCACATCCTGTTTTAACTTGGCATGTTATACAAATACATTATGTATCTGAAACAGGATCGAAATATTTCCATACCATAATTTTTTTCTTTCTATTTACTTTTTTTCTTGGGGACTCTTCATGTGATTAAAAGAGGGGAGAAATTTTATAAATAAGCGCTTATAAGCCACTTATAAACAAATAAATGTAAGCATGTCATTTTAACGCAAACCCTAGTATTTTACTCCCGCAGTTTTAACTACGTCTAACCGGTTTATATATTTTAATCGACTGAAAGTATTTTTCTTATGTAAGTCGGAGTATTTTGCACAAAATTTGTGTACCTGTTGCTTGTTTGTCATATTACAATCATTTCTAAAAATCCATGCTATTTCTAGACTGTTTTTTGTGCATCATGGAGGTGGCGTAATTATTTCCACCAAGAGCAGTATTAATACATAAAACTCAGTATACATCCATGAAGTTTAAGATAACCCCATACCATTTTTATATTTATACAATTTTTTTATGGTATACTTCAAGGATGCACACTTCGTTTGATATCAAAATATTTTAATTTTTTTGACCCTTAGAACGAACAAAATGTCCCTGAAAGAAAATACCCTCTGAATCGAAATACGCCACACGACCTTAAATTATTATCAAAAACACAATGAATTTACCTAATTGTACACTTTTAATTTTAACAGAGTCTTACGATCTAACTGAAACCGGTGAAATGTTACCTGGAAGGTTTTAAGAATCATTCAAGAGTAAAATGTGTAGTCAAAAGTATTCTAAAAATAATTTATTATATAGTTATACTTACAACAAACTCTGTTCTGTTTATAGACTTGTCTGTCTTTTTGTTGTTACTATTTTAGCCAATTCAAGATGCGCAAAGTCAAAACTTCTTATTCATCAAAAGCATTTCATATTGATACTGTAAATTAGCCACTTGATTTCTTTTAATTAGAACTACGCAGCTATAGAAAGTAACACAAATTGGAGTAACCAAAAATCAAAAGAACACTACGATAAAATCTTCGTTCTTTTAAAAAAACAGTAATATATGAAACAGCAAAGCATCAGAAGCCTTATAAGATAATCAAAAACTAGTTGTACTAATCATCAAGCATAACAATACATTGAAAGGAAAGAAGGGGATAACTTTATTATACAAAAAGCATATTTATCCAGAGTCAGTATTTCACCTGGAGTACCGACAATCGGGAATTTCGCAAAAAGCGAGTTAATTTCTGCTGTATAAAAACCCGTTTTAGTAGTCATTAACTTGATGAAAAACGGAATAAAAGGAAAAATGCACAAATGATATGTTATATTAAGGTGAAAATAATTGTAAAATTTCTGAAACATAATATTTTAAAGACCCGTAGAAAATTAAACAAAAGGAAAAGATATTTCGTATGTTCAAATAGTTTATTGATTCAGTTTATCTTTATTTAGATAAATGTAATTCTATAACTACAGATGAAGCGGCCTCATTTACTCGAAAACATACAGTATTCAAAGCCAAAATCCTTAAATTACATCCTAACATTTTTTTTAATCAGTGTGTATTACATAAGCTAATGATGCAATAAAGGATATATTCTATGAAGTTAATGATGTTATTTTATTGGTAATTGAATGTATAAATTTTGTAAAAAATCCCCGAAAAACAAAAAGGATTTTTGCGCAATTTACAAAATTGCATTTATAAAATTCTTTTAACTTACAATACTATTGTTTTGTTGGATGGCTGTCTATAGGGAAATGTATTTTGCGTGTTTATAATTGTTTTGATGCAGCTGTGATATTTTTTATTAATTTTGATAATCATCAATTTGACATCTGCTATACATTTTTGCATTTTTTCTAACAGGAAAAGTTTGGTTTCACTGTTGATTTGTATGAACTTTAAATTTACTAACTACAACTACAAGGGAATGATTCAAATATTATTAACTGTACACTTTTTTTATGAAGGTTTTTTGCTAAAATGTAGAAATGCCGAGATCTTTTAGATTCTGGGATATTTTCGTGTTTAAAATTCTGTGTTTTTAGTGTTTCTATAGATCAGATTAGGTTTTTCACTGGCGTCATTAATGCGATAATTTACAATATGAAAAGTAGATTTTTTTATGTAGTTACCATGAATTATGATTTAATTATATATTTATTTTTTATGGGTAAATAAAATAATTTACTATTGAATTAAGATAAATTCCAGTTTTAAAGAGTTACGAGGGAACTTATATCAAAAAATAAAAATACGAAAGTCCGATTAAATTTTATTTTTGATTGGCCTTAGTAGTGATTTTGTGGATCTAACAACGTAGTTAAAAACATGTAAATCATATTTAACACGACTTATAAATGTGAACGAACATTTACATCTATGAAAAATATAAAAGGATATGTAAAAAGAGAGAGACTTAAAGATGTTGACTCGTATATAAGAATATCGCTTTCTGCAGATATAACGGCTATTGATGGTATTCGAAAACGGCAACGTGATACTTAATTAATCAAATAAATTAATATTTTATCCCATTTGTGAATCCAAATTAATACACGTCTTTAGTAAAAAACCCCTATTTATTATTATTGCCACGTAATAGTAATTGTATTGTACATCTACTGCGTACAACATCTTCTAGCGCAATTCGCTCTTTATTTTTATATGTTCGCTCATTTATATTTTTTGAACACCCCTGGTATACTATTATGTTAAGATAAATTTAATTTACTTTGAAAATAAAGTTATGTATTTTATTTTAATGACAACTCTTTTTATACGTATGTAGCGCATGATATATACATACTTTTTTGTACCAAGCCTGCTTATGTTTTGGTAAAAGAAGTATAAAAAAGTAAACTGACTAACCGGTTACCTATAAAAAGAACTTATGCACCGTTACATACCGTTCTTAAAACTGTTCGGTTAGTGGCTTGAAGTACAATACTAGTATCGTATATAAGGATGGCTCTAATTGATTTTTAAAGCAGCTGAATATGCTCAGCATTAAAATAAAACGGAATATTACACAGTTTTTTTTCTATACTAGATATATTTAGTTTTTGTTGTCGTACATTATGTGCCTGTTTTTTTTAAGATTTTAAAGCTGAACTTTTAATTTAGGGCCTATTTATCCCTTATCTAATCCGCCCTTTAGTAGGGATAGAATAGTAAAGTGGTTGCATTTTTATAATAATTTTCTCATACAGGGATATCCCGGATGAAGTGATGTTATCATATGTTTTTTATTAGCGTAAAACAAATGTTTGAGTTGGATTAGTAGTATGGTAGCTTTAATGATAAATGCTGTAGACGCAATTACTACGACAACGTCGGGCATTTACGTAATTGTTTTTTATTTGAGCACTTGTACTGTTTGAACCGTAGTTGCAGTATTTCTTTTGCGTTTTATTTAATAATGAGTACTTCTCTTTTTTTATTTTGTGGTATGTACTTGTGACTTTACACAAAAAGAAGACAAATAGGGTATAATAATACAAAAAAAATTTCTACCGTTCTTTTTTGACGCGGCAGTTATATTGTTTTTAGGAATATATTATATTGTAATATTGTTTTTTTTGTTGACATTTTTGACGTCGTTAAACATTTTTTTCACAGTTAAAAAATATTTCAAGCATCCATTTTTTTTTATTATATATTTTTTTTCTTTATTTATTTACTTCAACTCTTTCCGCCCTAGAAACAATTAATAAAATTTTATATACCGAGGGGTCGAAAAAAATAAGAAGAACAAAAAAAAGTACAGAGAAAAAAATTTATAAATATAAAGAATAAATTAACGCTATATTTTTTTTTTAAAATGAGATTCTTTACAAAAAAAACCATAACAGTTTCGTTGATTGCCCCTGATACATAGATAAATTTGTACAATATACATCTATAGACAGTTCTCGTCTTTATAGTGTATACAAATGCCCTGTATTGCTAATACATTTATCCTGCCCCCTTCAAAAATCACATAACAAACATCTTTTATTTTTTGTATGCCTCCGCTGGTCGTTCGGGTAGATAAATTAAAAAGTTTAGTGCATTTTGTAGTCTTGTATTGATTGCCTATGCTAAAATTACAATATTTTTAGACCGTGTCTTTTTTTTTTTAAAAAAAAACGTTTAAAGCAAAAAACGTTTTCGTCTTTTTTTTATAAAACGTTTTTGAACGGATTTTTCCAAAAAACATTCATGTCTTTTTTTAAAAAATAAATATGGGCACGAACGGTTTTAAAAACCTTGCCTTTTTTAAAAAAAGTTTTTGCCGTAAAAACTGTTTCTTATGTCATGTCTTTTTTCAAAAACACTTGTTTTTCATGTATAAAAGTTTTTACAATTTAAGTTTTTTTTTATACTTTTACAGGTTATATTCTTAAAATCAAAAAAAAAATATCATATTGGTGTTTTTTTTTTTTGTTTTAGTGCGTCTTTATTGATGCTATGCTATTTTATCATTTGTTAAATTCGTTTGTAATCATATTATAACATTTTTGTTTTTTCGGCAATTTTTCTGTAAATAGAAATACATACAACCTTTATGTTTTTAAATGTATCTTTCTATCCTTAGACGCTATGAGACTTTTTTTTAAAACATTTTCTATACATGTTTTACCCATGCCTAAAGAAAAAGCCGGGACACAGAAACGCTTTTAGAATATTTGAAAAACTGTTCTTGCAATACTTTTCTGCAAAAAAAAGACATATGTGTTTGTTTTACAAAAACAGTTTTTGAAAAAAACCAAAAACGTTTTAACAACGCAAACAAAGACAAAAGTGTTCCGTTTCTAGACACTGTATCTAAAAAACGTTTTTCAAAACACGTTGTTGCTATAAAAAAAAACAAAATATGTTTTTGATTTTTTTTTTTGTGTAAAAACGTTTTTAAAAAACGTTTCGGCTAAACAAAAAGACATGTGTGTTTTTAAAAACGTTTTTGTAAAAATAAAAATTAGCCAAAAACGTTTTTAAAAAACACGTGTTTATCAAAACAAGACACGCCCTTAGTGTTTGAGTGTCCTGTAGTTCCGAATAAGTCAAAAATACATTCATGTATAATATTTATGAATTTTCGATGTTTGAAACTATCTATACGAATATCCAATAATTTGCATTTTTACATATACGCATTGTATAAAGGCCACATAAAAAAATTTATTTTTAGTCGCCTCGGTCGCTTAAAGGCTACCTACAAGTTCTCAATTTTGTCATTTCAGCAAGACGATCTACGTTTCTCATATACATGTTAGTATTTTTTACAATAGCGGGGCACGGGACTGGAATGTAGAATAGTAGTTTGCATCATATCACTTCACTTTTTGATTTTCTCTTTTCGTGTAATTAGTAAATAAAAAGTGTACTGATTTCATGGCATACCATCTTAATATAGCCACACGTTTATTATGCACAATAAAAGATTCTCCTTTATGAATTTTTTGCTCGTTTAATCTTTCAAAAAATGTTTTCTATTTATTTCGATATTACCAGTTATATAAGTCTTACATTTCAACAGTAACCATTTGGAAAACGGTATTGCACGTTTCGTAATGTCTGAAAATAGCGTATGGTATAAATTGTGGCTTATTGTGATAATTCTACTACTAAAGACTTTGTTTTCCCAATGCACTTGAGTATATCTTGATTTTAATAGCACTTACTGATACAAATATCTGCGTGTGACAAAGAGGCTGTGTTGCTCTCAAATAACGGCAATGCCTTTACTGGCCATTGCAAAGGTTTGTTTTTGTATGTATTGTTTGACTGATAGCTTGTTTTTAGTTGGAATCATTCCTTCATCAAGTATTTAATTCTTTTTGTGGCAAATAGTACGAGAAAAATCAAGTACAACGTAAAAAAAACCCCTTACTTGTTATATCTTATCATATTTATTTATGTTTGAATTATTTGTGTAAAACCTAAGCAATAATCACCATATTTGCAGAAATCTATCGTAAGAACTATGCCAAAACCTTGTGTAACTGTAAGAAATGCTTTACCAATGCCAAAAATCCTAACATGCCTTTAATATACTGTAATTTTCATCGCTGATCTACAGGAAAATACACCTTACATTTTATTAATACTTATATCAAAAAAAGTATTGGCAATATAGCCAGCTTTTTATTCCTGTATAATATTCCGTTCGTATTTGTTTATGTTCGTAACAAGGAGACTGCAGAAATTGTCATCCCACTACAATTTAATAAGCAATCGGCTTGCTTTCTATGGTAATTTTCTTTAGATTATCCTTTGGCCAAATTTATTTTTTGTAGCGAAATCTTTATTTACGCGCTAATATGTATCTTGCTATATTGACCAAATTCTATTTTATCATGATTATAAAAAGAATTTTCATCCTTGCCTCCAAACAAATCTTCAGAGTTTACAAAATCCCCAGACTGCATTTAACAATACTCATCGGAATTGAACTGTGGTTACTATCATCTGAATACATCATAACATCAGAAATGTGCAATTTTTCTTATATCGTATCTTTTCACGCGTAATAGACGTATCAAATTCATAAGCTATATTATTCATTTATATCTTTATTATATATGGATCTTTTATTTACAGCTTTCGCGACATGGCTCGGATCAACAAAGAGATAAAACGTTTCGTCAGTGCTATTATGATCTTTTACATTAAGACCAAGGCAATTCTGATTGTGTTAAATATTACCCGCTCTATTTTACACTGTTATTTAAAATTTTATTCTTTTTACGCGCAAAAACTAAATATTATAAAGAAGAAGAATAATTTTTTTACAAGAACAAAGATCTGCAAATAAATATATTTTAATAAAAAAGGCTTGTTTACCGGCCAGACGGATATAAATATTTTTCTTATGGCCGATTATTTGGCAAAATGAGCTCAAAGGGTAAAGCTTGCGGGGTGTAAACCCTTTTTGGAGGCCTTACAACCTAAAATACATGTTTAATAAAAGTACGAGCGTTTAGAGGTTTAATAACATTTGAAAACCTTTTTTTATGCTATCCCGGTTCCAGTGATCTTTAATTCGACTTTCTTTTATTTCGGGATTTTTAGATCCCAAGGTTAGACATCCCTAGTGGTAAGTTTTTATGTAAAAATATATATATTATTGCGGTACTTGGCTTATTGTGCACTTTCTGATGATATGTACCAATCATGAACGTTAAAACTTACCAGGTAAACACTTTATTTATAACTGCTGCTACTTTAAATAAGAGTTATGCAAAAGCCTAGCCTGGTGAATTTTTTTTGCAAAAGAAAAAGGTTGCCCGGCTCGCACATACCCGAAAATACCCGTAAAAAAGTTACTTTGTTTACTTACAAGATATACTATGTTTAGATATAAAAGTTTAAGAAACACATGCTAAAATACCAAAATACAAAGTAAAACTTTATACTGTAATTTTTTGTGCTTTATTCTGGAATTTAACAAAACAAATATGTAAGTATTTTATTACATTGGACACATGTAAAATAACAAAGAAGCTTAAGATAGTATGTTATATTTGTTTACGTGATAACAATCTAAAATCTGATGCATATTTTAATTTACTACGATCTACATGTGTTTACGGAGATTGCTTATGGCAATTTTTATAAAAATGTTAATTGTAAAAGACTGCGGATAAACGTGCATTGCGTAACAAATCTGTACAAGTTTGTTTGTTCAGGTTAAGATTGTTTTATATTCTAAATGATTGTAAAAAAGAAAGGATGGTGGTTTACAATAGTTTATCGTGTGCATATATCTTGTTTGTTTATAATGTATGTTATTTACTTTTTTACGTAATTTTGTATACGTTAACGTTTTTTTTTTCTTTTTTATGTTATCTATCTAATATGCATAAATCATTGTGACCTTAACTATTATAAAAAAAAGAAAGTGGTCAAAAAAATAAGAATTTTGTTTTGCTATTTTACCGTTATTCTACGCCTTTTGTCTATAAAGTACAGTATTTATGAACTAAAATTACAAAAAAACAGTGTTTTTTATATACGTAAAAACGGATGTTTTTTTTATAAGTATCTGTATTATATATTTTTAAGTACAAATTATCGGATAAAATCATTGTGATAAAATTTGAAGGTTTTTATGATTGGAGGGGTGCGGTGCAGTTTGTCTATGCCCGCATGATGAAATGAAAAAAATTGTCATTTTATAAAAAATTGTTTATTTTGTAATAAGAATAAATATCTGCTATCTTTGTATTTTTTTTTACTTGGCATTACGTTCAAAATGTATTGTTTTACGTTTTTAATCCTTTTGTGTTTTTACTGTAAATCGGTTTGTTTTTACTTAAAAAAATCCCTAAAAAAACATAATAAATCCATATACTTGTTGGCTCGCAAATAAAGTCAGTGGCGTATTCTTTGTTAACGGTTAAGCTTTTAATGGCTTTTTGCTCACGCAAACATTTACTTGTTGCAATTTATCCATTTTTTTATTTTATTTTGCTTCGATATACATAGTATATAAATTTTAAGACGAGAAAGCAAAATATATAACGCAAGGCACTTTTATATGCATTTTTATATTAAATATACACTAATTATTTTTTACAGTATCTTAATTTTTTATAGTACAATAAGTCAACAATATTGTAAATTTTGTCTTAA
Organism: Agrenia bidenticulata; assembly: GCA_034694785.1. Classification (NCBI taxonomy): domain Eukaryota; kingdom Metazoa; phylum Arthropoda; class Collembola; order Entomobryomorpha; family Isotomidae; genus Agrenia; species Agrenia bidenticulata. The sequence goes on from JAQFYM010005694.1 coordinate 12,544, forward strand.
CTATATATTTTAACTTAAATTGCGTCATAATTTTTTTTACGTAAATCTTACAAAAAAATACCCGGGATCTTTTACAAAAAATTCTACCCGCGGACGGGCCGTGTTTTTTTGGGAAAATTGCTGAACTCAACTTCAAATATATCATCACTTTTTTATGTTCTTAGGTTAATCGGTTTTAAGTATCTGAGATATAGATATATACAAATTGATCTGTCTAAATAATTGAGGCGACAACTAAACGTAAAAAATTACGTTTAAAGGTACGTAATGTGGATCAA
>JAQFYM010005695.1:0-12821 GCA_034694785.1 Agrenia bidenticulata
ATTGTATATTACAGTTAATGAAAAGCTTGATAGGAGTAGATAGCGGGGAATTACATAAGGAATTTTTCATCAAGCACGTGGGCGATTTTATCCACTACAGTGATTTTATGGCACTAATGCACGTTTTAAATACTTTTGTGTTTTTATCAAGGGTGAAGCACTAATTCGCCAACAACCTAATTCTCCAAAACGCAATTCCTAAAATAAAAACAAAAAAAAAAAAACGACAACGTGATTAAGAAACAAAAACTTTACAATTATTTTTTGCAAAAATACCCAATGCAACTCAAATTAATTTAACTTTACAAAACCCAGAATTATTTTCACAATAAAATATACTTGGTTTACATTTATAAATCCATATTAAAAATATGTTTTTAATGTGTTACAGATCATTATTTATAGAGCAGTTCTTTATCAGATAGTTCTGCATTTAAAAGTATACTCTTTTAAAGACAATATGTGGAGGGATACAAAATAATTCAATTTGAATTTAACATCACTACTGATACCATAAAATCAGTTCTTGCCATTAAATGTAAATTATCTATATTATTTCTACAAATACCTTTATCTCCTCCTCCATGCAAGCATGACCTGTATGCTTCAACTTGAAAAATACTTTTGATAGATTTTAACTGTTGAATGATTTTCTAAATCCATTATTCTTTTTCTCAAAACTATCGTGGATGTTTCACATCCATTTTATTTTATTTGCTCTTTTTTCACTTTTTAAATACACTTTGCGCTCTTTATGTTAGTTTTCTACCTCTTAAAGTGTAAACTTAAATGTATATTTTAATCTTTTTTTTCTGTTTTGTTTTATCTTGTACGTGCTTTTAATTAATATAATATTCGAAAAGAAGTGTTGTAATTGTCATATGATAATTGTTTTTTTCTTGTATACAATCTTTAGCCTTGTCTTAGATGGTTTATTTTTTTCTTTTTACGTATATTCTTTTATATCCGGTATAATCTTGTAATCCTCTTTTTTAACTCGTGTCTCTATCAAGTCATTTGGTGTCAAAGCACTTTATTCTTACTACAAGCAGTGCGCAAGAGTCTTTTGCTTAACTCGGTAACGCTATAAGTAATATAGATAATCGGTAGTATTTATTCATATGTTAACCTTTTAGATAAAGCGCCACACTTGCACCTGTTTCTGTTGTTTTTAAAATATAGTTGCGCTTGCGGATCGACTATTATATTTAATGTATGTAATTATTTCGAAACCTTTTGTATTCCTTTAACATCCATAGCTGCCGGGTTATATATTCCTGTAGTTCCTTTTATGCATGCAATTCTTTGGTGAATATACATGTACCTTTTAACATATAATGCATTATGTTTATAATTCTCTTGCACTTTCTATCATGCCGTCCCGAAAAAATTATTTTATCTTAGCCTAACTTGCTTCACCGTTTTGACCCGTAGACACAATTACAATGCGCATTTTCTAGTATTTATCGCCATATTCCGATCTTGGATTTCTCAAGTAATTTACATTCTTTTATTACAAATATCTTGTCTTCTTTATTTTATAATAAAAAGTTACAAAAAAGTATTAAAAACCGGCCTCTTTTATTTTTCGATTAAATATTTAGCATAAAATTCTTGTTTTCTCACTCTATTTTAGGAGTGTTTTCTTTTATCACTTCCGCATGTAAGGCTGTGTTTGTATTATACTCTAGTATTCTAATTAAATATTCTGCATGGTTTATTTTGTCTCCCTTTTTATACCGCATATCAAAGTTATTATTTGATGTTTGCTATACCCTTTTTTTATACGTTTATGTTTACTTTTTGTATTTTATATGGCTTAAAGCTTTATGATCTGAAATTACAAAAAACTTTTTAATTTTTATATATTGCACAATTTTAAATTTTCCATTACATTACATGCTTCTCTCTTTGTTATGCAATCCCTCCTAGCTGCTTTAAAGCCCCCCAAAGGCAAATTCAATGTCAACATAGCGTTATCTTCCTCTTGCATTAATACTGCTTCAGTTCCTAATATAAAAGCATCTGTATATAGCAAAAACAAATTATTTAAATGGGATATATTAAACAATATTTTAGTACTTTAGTTATGTGTTTATCACATTTAGTGCTTTCTATGTATATCTTAACATATAAGTTTCGTCCTTATTTTCAACATCATAGTTATTGGTAATATAATTTCGCTACAATTTGGCTAAAATTTTTACCATATTTTATCTCCCCAATTAAGTGTTTTTTTTTTTATAGGGCGAACAAAGGAAATCAACTTTTTTTACCTGCTTCTCAACAATTCAGTACTTATTTTACATGTTTTCGAAACTAGAAATTCAATTTCTGTTTCCCTTAATGCCGACCTTTTCTGTTTATTACCAGATTTGCCTAAATAAATTAGTGCACGCCTTTTACAAATTGCATTAATGTTTTTATTTATCCTTACCTATCAATTTGATATCATCTAAATTTATATTGAATTGAATTTATATTTTGGATTTAATAGATTAGTCCATCATGCGCCGAAAGATAGCTGGGCATTTTTTAATCACTGTGAAAAGCTCTGTATGGTTAATTTGTTTTGATTCACATAGCTGTTTTTGTAGTATCAATTACCCCTTTTACATCGTAGATATACATCTTATATATCAATTGTACTAGAGTATTTACTTCCTTTTAAGCCGCATAAAATTTCCGTAATCCTAGGAACCATAATTATCATCTTTGGTAAATTAGTCCAGCAAAGCAATGTTTGCTGGAGACCCCTTACTTACCGGATGTTTATGTTTACCTAATTGTATATTACATCTAAAAAAACCAATACCAAGCGCCCCTCTATTATACGATCTACTGCTTCCTTTATTATATATCCTATTCTTCTAGGCAAAACAAACTATTTTGATTTTCATCAGTCACCAGAGCAACTTCATAACGATCATACCCAGAAAAAAATTTTTAAAAATAGCTTAGAAATTTCAAGCGTAAAATTTACTTTCTCAGTGTAGCTATAAAGATTTACAATTTGGTTCGCAAAACTTGTACCCTAGAAAAATATTTAAGTTCTCAGTATCTCACATTAATAAAATGTTGAATCTGTCATAATATCTTATAAGAACAAGTTCAAATCTAGCATTATTGATTTATTTGTGTTATAAATGAACTTAACATATTAGAGTTGCATTTGTTTTCTTTTGTTGCTTTTTGTTTTCATCGCATACTATTGCCAATCTTTCATAAATAACATTAAGAACACTTGCGGTATCCAACTATCAAGTATTTTCTTTTATTGAAATATAAATTTACTATAGTAAAAACCTTTTAAATCCACCTAAAACAAGGCTCTTGATATAGAAATTATTATTAGTGATTTCTTCGTTTTCTTTATTATACGAATTTTTTTGCCTCGTACAGCAGTAAGATTTACCCCGTCCTACTTCTTTTAACAAAACACCCCTAGTGTTCTGAACATAATTTTTTGTTGTCGTATGTTTTACCTGTTTCTTTGTCAAGTTCCAATCATGTTATTTTTAACTCATCATTATTTTTTTTCAATTTTTATGTAGTATTCTTTTTTTTATCCTATATACGTTTCTCCCCGGCGGTAATGACTAGGTTTCCCTCAAATTTCCTAGTTCTTTTACTATTGTTAGCATATCATCAAAAATGAATTTGATGCTTTCTTTTGTTTTCTGTTTCCTTTCTCTAGATTCAAATTACTAATATTTTATCCAAGTCTTTAACGTATTTTTTTAAGCATTTTCATGGTCAAAATATCGGCCGATTACATGGAAACCGATAAAACACTTCATTCGATTAAAATGCTATGACCTCAGTAACCATTGCTTCCTTATGTGTATTTCCGGCAGTTCAATATCTTGCAACCCTGTAAAATCCAGATCTAAGGCAAAAACATCGAATGCACTCCTTTTCGGGTCTCGTAAAGTCTGTTTCGACCTTTGCAATTTCAGTCAATTCCTTCTGTTCACAATCCAAATTCTCTAGCATTTCAAGAAGTTGAATTTTTGTAAATTTGTATAAATCTACTTTTTTTGAATTCTTTGTGTCTTTTTATATTATATTATTTTTTTGTCACCATGTTGGGAAGAGGATATCAATAGGGATATCTTTTGACATATTGTTGCTTTTTGAAAAGTATACTTATTTAAAAAAACGTATTTCTAGGAAACACATAGTATATTGATATATATTAAACGTGGTAACTGGTCTTTAGTCTATAGTTCTTGACATTAATTTGTAAATTATCCATATGTTTGCTAATAGTATCAGTAAAAAAAAACATAAATATACCTCGAATTTAGTACTATGGATTTAAATATGTTTTTCCGCTATTTCTAAAATAAATTAGATATGTTTACTTTTAAAATGGTTTCTGTTAAGTTATGTTATAAAATGTCTAACACTGATTTTTGTATCGCAGATTTGACTCTTTTAATAGTCGTGCAGTTTAAAATTTTGTCTTAAAAGCCTTTTATAGTAAAACTGTGCAAATTTGTTTTTTTGTAAGATGTGTGCGGATATACATAAGCGAATTAAACTCGCATTTTTTTGGTGTATCATTTGTGGTGTTCTGTGCATAATTTTTTTTAAGTACTATAAATTGTTTAAAATTTTAAATCTTTTTAAAATTCTTCTATTGTGTCTTTTGCTACAAGAAAGGATTTTATATATTATCATTTTTGTGCCTTGTCTTTTTGTTGTAATTTTTTTAGTGATATTTCTGTTCTGTTAATTAATATTGATACTTTATTACCCACTATTATGATTATTTATTCTTTTTATTTATAACAAAAAACTACAATTTGTACCGATTTTGGGGTATCAGTTTATGGCGAATTTGTCTTTTGGTGTATCAAGCGGGTACGATAAAAAGATGTAAATGAAAACGATAAGCCAATAGATTAAAAAATGTATCGATAGTTTATTCGAACCGAGATACTGGCCTCAAAGGATCTTTAAAAAGAGTTTCCTATAATTAAAGTTATTATATGCATTTTTATTTATATGCGTATATTTTAAATAAATACAAAGTCAAAGATTATATAAGTAGCATTTTCAGTAGCTATGCAAATATGTGAAAAGTAATTTTAGGGTATTAAAAATACATAAAATACGGAAAAACTTTTTTTGTATAAAAATTTCAATTCGCGAAAACAAGCCGAAATATGCGGTATACATAGTGTGCCAGATTTCTTCGAAAAAAGAGCCAAAAAATAGTACATTTTTTTGACTAAAATGATAGATAAAAAATGTGGTAACAAATCAAACAAACAATTACCTTATATAAATTTGTCATTTTATTACTTTTTTGTTGTAATATAATGCATGGATAAGGTGCTGTACGTATATAAGTAACACAAAAAGTCACTATATCGAGCTGCATTTTTAATGTCGAAAATTAGTTTTCAAACTCTGAGTTAATATTAAATTTCATGTAGTTTGCAATCGATCGACAATTGTGCTAAAATAATTGACTTGATTACAATTTAACGTGTACAATTTTGCGCCAATTTCTTTTTGGTCACAACTAATCTTGACACATAAAAAGAAAAGTTTTTTGATATCTTTTATGCAAAAAAAATACATTGTCTTAATAAAAACTAGTTTTTACAGCATAGAGAGTATCTAGTAAAATTTAATATTAGCGTAAAACTATAATAATATAATAATATAATGCCATATATTTTTGTATGTTTGACACGTTTAACTTGAAAATACAACCTGTTTTACAAAAAAATGCTGAAAAAATCAGTAGACTGATTAATATATTTTACAAAGTATTTTTAAAAAATTTCAAAAGTAGATCTTAGACAAATGAATCTACTAGAACTCAGCAAAACAATTTGAATTACAATGATAATGTATTTTTTAGGGTCTTTGAAAAGTTTTAACATGCAAAAAAAGGGTTTAAAAAAAAATTAAAATTAAAAAGTTGTTTTTATGTACAATTTTTCTTTGCAGACACATTACTTTGTAATACTTTTCTTAAGAAAGCTGTTAAAAAACTAACATTATAAAACCAATCAATAACAACGTAGTCTACAATTTTTGTTTGTTTACATAGTTTCTAACATTTCAATTCTCTGTACCTTTTATACTGATAAAAAGCAGTAGCTTTATAAAATATAATGCTACAAGATGTGTGTTTTTCAGACTATTAAATGTTATATAAAACCTAGATTTATTTGTAAAACCTTACTTGCTAAGTTTGATTGCAAAAGACTGTATATTTATTGCAAGTTCTATACATCTTGTAATTGACTTACTACAAGTTTTTTACAGTGAGAAGTGTTTTAAACCGCAAGAATTGTTGTAAAACATCAAGTGGTTTTTTCATGTCAAAATTAAAAACATATCACTACAAAATAGCAACTCAAACCTTACGTGAACCATGCATTTAATACGTTCAATAAAGAGGAGCAGATATTTTTGTTTTATATAATTCACGGGAAGGTTCGTGTTACGTACACAGCTTCATGTTTAGTTAGGCCTTTGTCATTTTTGTAAAATTATAATTTTTTTCATATGTGTGTTTTAAATAAAATTAATACAAAGAATTAAACAGCAAACATTGACTGAGAATCAATCGCGACTTAATATCACAATCGTGTTTTATAAGCACTACGACTTTTTTTTAAAGTTACAAATGGCACTGTATTTTGAGGTCATATCATCAATCCTAGCTAACAATAATATGCAGTAAAGATCACAAGATACAAAGCAAATATATGTCTAATAGAATTATAAATCTGTTTTTTTTGAGTTACGTAAAATTATATCCAAAATAATTTTTTTGCAGATTGCCATAAATTTTTGCTAAAAACTAATTTAATATTGCTGATAAAAGATAAAATGCTTATTTTAGATTTCGCTGCAATAAATCTACCAACAAAACACTTTTCTGGTATTTTTTTAAGTTTAATATTAATAATAAATTACTGTGAAATCATACTCATCGATTTCATTGTTATACAATTAAATATTAATATGCAAAAAATCTTAAAATTTTTGTTTTAAAATTCATTTATGGTTTCTTGCAGGTGCTTAGCTAGCATAAAGACGAGGAGCATGTAGAACGCATCTCTTTTTCTATAAAAATTGGCCTTAATTAATTGCCGTTTTCTTTGATGCATAAGTTTTTTTAAAAATAAACTTTGATTGCGTTATAGTTAATTGTAATTTGTGCATAAATACACAATTCGTATATTAAATACAGGTCAATGTTTTTGCGCGTTACAGAAACAAAAGACGTCCGATTTTCCGCTTTTTTAGCTACGCCTTTGGTATGTATAAAAAGAGCAACAATGCAGTAAAACGATGTTCAACAATAAAAAATAGAAAAAAAAGCAGGACAATAAAAAAGACGAATTTTTAGTTTTAAAAAAGAACTGTACCCTAAAAAAGTACGCCTGGTCACACTAGGTATACATGTACATCTATATTTTTTTCGTACGATCTATTTTATGCAGGATAATTTTTGCCTGTTTCTTTTTTTCGCCGTTCATAAACCTGCCATTTGTTACACTTAATCAAGACGATAACAATTATATGATGGATATTATAGCACATAAAAACTACAAAGCTAGAAAAAAAAAATTATTTTACTTAGATATAAATTGACAAAACAACGCGTCCAAACTATAACCCAATCATGAAACTTTAGACTTACCTAACTTATTCGCAATATTTTTAATTGAGAATCCCTATATTTTTTATCTTCTTGTGTATTTGCACATGCATTCTGTATTTATAAACTTATTATTTTTTTCATCATATATTAGCTGTTTAACGTAAGAAAAAAACCGTCTTATAAAACATTTTTTTATGGGTATACAATAGCAGTTTAACACATTTGGTTTTTACAATTTTATGCACACACGTGTTAAAATACCCACATATAGATTATATTTAACCTTTTTTTTTTCTAAAAAGAAATTAGGACTTCAAAACAAATAGTAGAAAGTAGGATACAACCAGCAAAGATATAATTTTAAAAAAAAAGTAAAAAACATGCAAATTTCTAAGTTCAGCGCTTGGCCTCTCATACACATTTTTGAATTAATGTAGAAAGACACGTCAAAAGTCGTTAATCGAGAATTACTTGTTACTTATGTTGCTCATTTTGTTTTTTATGCGCTGCAAAGTATAGTTATTTGTACCTTCGTGTCGTGGTATCTGTTGTGTCGCATGTAAGTGCTCTTTTAGTTACTTGTATTTTAATTACTGGGGTATAACCTAAAATGAGTTTGTAAAAACTTTTTTTTTTATCATGTAATTTAAACTGAGTTATTTTTTACGTGTATATTACCGCTGGTCCTACTTTAATAGTTTTTTTGTAAACAATACTTTTGTTGTATAAAAAAACTACAATTATTAGAGTTTCATGACAAGCGATCGAACGTCTTAACTGCTTTTTTGTTTTCAAATGTGAATATCTTGTATGTCGGTCGTTGGGTATGCTTCGTCTTGTCAGCAGGAACAAAAAAGGTGTTACGTTTTTGAAATTGTTGCAAAAGATACTGAAAAAAGGTAAAAACAAACAATGCAAAAAGTTTAAACATATAAAACATTTGTAACACAAACAGTAAACGAAAAAAAACGCAATAATGACACGGGGTGAAGTAAGGATATTAGTAAAACGGGGTTAGGGTTATTTTAATTCAAAAAGACAAATAGCATTTCAGTTAATTATTTTATATTTATATAATAGTTTTTTTTACATTTTCTAAATTTTTTATTATACTGTTGCAAACCAGCCCTTATTTCTGATTTCTGACAAGTTCAGCGATACTATTTAGTCATGACATGTTAACATGTAATCGCAGTCTTGTCGTTAACATTAAACTAATTTTTTTTTCTTCTAGTAATATATTATTATTTCAGTCTTCAATGCTTGTCTTTTGTGGGGTTATTCTTTTTGTAAAAATAAATAAGTATTTGGGTATTCTGATGTAAAACAATACGAACCGTTTTTAGCATCTAGAATATTAGCAAGAAAAAAAAATTAAATCTATTTAACTATTTAATACTTATAAAAACACATTTTTATATAAGATCTGTACAAGACAAAGCTCATATATGCAAACACCAATCGTATGCTACAAGAGTCAAGGGCTTATTCATATATTTAAGAAAAAAAACAAGTTTGTATTTTGTCTGTCAAAACCCGCTTTAAAATATAATTTGTGATCATACATATGTTTATCGTGCCTTTTTTGTGGTATAAGTTTTTTTTTTCTTCTATTATTACTTATTTTATTAAAATAAAAATGAAGATATCGAAAAGACCCATCGTAAATAAAACACAAAAAAATACTAAACAAAGGGGGTCGTCCCTGTATTTTTATTGTTTACTTTCGCCCCTGGCATCGCATATAGCGAGATTATGCGATTAAAGTACCGCATTTGTTACAAGTTTGTAAAGGCACTGATTAAAATATTAGATGTATGGAATATTTTTCTTACATTCCGCTAGAAATTTACAATCTTTTTTTGGCACCTTTTTTCTATATACTAAAAAAAAATCAAATTATACGTTATTTTTGTATAAGTTATACATTCGTTACCTTGATAAAAAAAAAGGGTTGTTTTATGGTGTTGTTTTTCTTGCAATTTACTTTGGTTTGTGTTTCTACGTAATAAAAAATATTTTAAATTAATCAGATTAATAGATTCTTTTTACAGCGAGATATAATCTTATTTAAATTTGCAATTACAGCAAATTAATTTTTTTACTTTTCTTTTTAGATGAAATTTATTTGTTAAATGTGCAAGAAAAAAAACAAAACCGTTTTATATGTAAATTTTGTTAGTATACACTTTATTTTTATATGTATATTGTTATTGTTGTTTTTGTCCTGTGTGAAGTACTTTTTTGGGTTTACTAGAACAAAAAAAATTTTTTGTTTATAATGTTTAAATATCGATTTTTGTTATTATTTACGTTTACTAAACCATAAGAACAAAAAAATAATGAAAGAGTTTTTTTACTTTTGTGCTCAAAAAAATTTATCTGTAGAATTGTTCATAACATATCAAAAGGTTATTTAATTAAATTGTCGATGCTCATTTTTAAGAGTAGTTCATACATGGGAGAAGAAAAATTGTTAATTTAATAGTTTATCAAAAATTTATAGAAATCTATCTAGCGCAAAATATACAAAAAAACATGAAATTAGTGTGCTCATGAATGTAGTTTTTAAATATTTGTTATTGCCTGCACTCAGGCAAAATGTGTGACCGGTACAACCTGAAAGCTGAATTTATGTAATGCATAGTTTGAGCATTCACTTTTAAATATGTAGAAAATTTTGATCATGTGTTTCAACACATAGTAACTTAATTTCTTAAAACTCTATAAATGATTTCTAGTAGTATTTGCTTATTTAAAGATTTAAATGCAAATGTTGTATACAATTGTTTGCAAATGTATAATAGTATTTTTATTGCCACTAGAGATGTCAAAGCGCACCCAAAGAAAACGCAGCGCAATATTCATGATGACATGTAGAACGATATAAAAAATCCAATATACCGATAATTTTTATTTGCAGCATACCCTAACAGTACTATCTTATAAAAAAGACCTAAAAACTTCATACACTGATAGATAAATTTTGTCAATAAAAATGAAAAGTTTTGTAATTATTATTATAAACTACAAAAATGATTTGGTTTTTTTTAAAATCACTCTATTGAATTATCACATTTAAAAACATTAGCGAAGTTAAATTTTTTTATTTTTCTTTTATTCACAATACTGATAAAAAATTTTTAAATGGCAATCAAATACGAGCAACTTTTTTTATCTTGTCGTAATATAGAACTAAATATGTTTTTATGAAAATCATTATTGAATCTGCATGTCAGCATTTTTTTTGAAAATTTAATTTAATACTAGAAAACCAGAAATAAAAAAATAAATATTTTGTAAGATTGTCTATAACAGAAGATTTATTTTTGTGATTTAAAACGACGGTTCTTGCTGTTCTTCTTTATATGAACTTAATTTTTAAAATTTAATTGCATATACGCATATCGGCGCAAAAAAAACATATTTATCAAAATCCGACGTAAATTATTGCCATAAAAAACGCATGCCATCTACGGCAATGGAAACTGGCCTTTTTTTCACGCAATTTTTTTTTTTGAAATTTAGGTGAGAAAAAAAAGAAAAAGATTAACATCGTAAACTTATTTAACTGTTGTAACAAAACTTTTTTTTCTAACAGTATAAATTGATAAGACGCTTTTTTTACTTTACAATACTACTTTTTGTGACATTTAAATTGTAATTATAGCATGATTTGCTTAAAAAAATGGTACATACATTTTAACAAAAAAATAAAATGCTTAAAAGCTTAAAGGACTAAACATACACACTAAAAATTTTTTACCTGTATAAAAAAGGTAATATAGTATATGTCACGATGTATAAAAAAAAGATACAGAAATAAAAAAAAAGTATATGTATTATATGCCGTTATTAGCAACTAAAATAAAAAATGAGAAAAACTAAGTAAAAAACGCAACAATGCCACTCCATTGTATTTTACAACTAAATAGTAAGCGCTTTCTCAAGAAATTTATCGATCCAATAAATTAAAATCTTAGTTTAATTTTAATTGTTTTTTGTAGCTAAAAAAGCATGATTATTTTGGTAATATTACATCGCAGTAATGCTACAAAATGAATCAGCTATAAAACCCACACGACTTGTTTATGGCTAAAATGGTTTTATCTGACATTCATGACTTTTTTACTTATTGTTCGAATAGACTTCCAACTATCTAACGACAAAATATCAACAAAAAATACTATACAGCTTTTCTTACCAGTGTTTTTTTATCAAAAAAATATGTTAACTTTTACCTATAAAACTTTTTTAGATATATTTTTTTATAGGTATACTTTTTTTACCACTTACGTTTTCCCCATTTTATATTAAACATAATCTAGTTGCGGGCATGCAGTGCATAATTTGTGCACTGAAGCGACGGTGTTCTTATTTTCGTAAGACATGAGTTACTTATCACGCATTTTACTACATTTATTGGACACGCTGTACATGGAATTGGTAAAAAGAACTGACATAATAACATAGGACTTACATGCAATTTACTTGCATAAAACTAGTTACCTTGTGTTTTCTGCACTAAATTGCGCGCTGTTGGCTTACGGACTTACTTTTTATATTATTTTTTAGTTTAAGAACATGATTTATAGGAGCGATTTATTTTACGTGCATCAAATATTTGGGCCGAGTTTTACGTTGTTGTAAGTGTAAAATTTTAACTTAACATAAATCCAACTTTATGTTTTTTATTATATTAAGAAACATACCTGGCATACAAAAACTATTATTATACAATTACAATGTTTTTTGAACGTGTTCCTGTTGTTGTCAATATTTAATGTATAAAAATTTTACACGTTCAAATATTTATTTCACTCAATCTAGCTAAACAAAAAGCCTCGTGTCCGGGTAAAAAAAAGACAGTGCCTTTTCTAGATATAAAAAAGTTAACGAATATTTGTCATAAATAGCATATCCCGGTGTACTGTTGTATTTTGCTACCCGTTGTATTTTGCTGCCCCTGTTGTATTTTGCTTGCGTACATAAAAACACAAATAAATACAAAATAAAACATACTTATAAGCTTAAAGTTATAATTTCATTGCTTTTGCATTCATTTTCAGAATTTTTCAGTCTTTTTTATATCCTTAAAAGGCAAAAGAAAATCAATTTTAAAAAAAATGACAACAAATTCAACAATAATCGTAATCCATTAGGAAAATAACTAATGCGTGTA